>VZTB01009783.1:109874-131968 GCA_013397245.1 Thryothorus ludovicianus | reverse complement strand
CACAGCCCTGCCGGCCACCGCCCGCTCCCCTCGGGCTCCTCCTCCCGCCGTTCTCTCCCCGCTCCCCGCTGCCCTCAGGGCCTCTTCCCTTCGCTCAGCCCCTCCCCAGGGACCCCCGAATTTCCCCCCGGTTTTCCCTCCTTCCCCACTCAGGATCCCCCCGCACCCTCAGGGCCTCCCTGAGCGCCCTCCCCGCCAGGCCCGCAGCCCCCGCGCTCGGCCTGCCCCATGGTGGGGTTCGGGGCGAACCGCCGGGGCGGCCGCCTGCCCTCGCTGGTGCTCGTGGCGCTGCTGGCCGTGATCGCCGTGCTCGCCTTCCACTGCTGGAACGCGGCGTCGCGGCAGGCGCTGCTGCGGGAGGAGCTGGCCGAGCTGCAGAGCCAGGCCCAGCGCACCGAGGTGGCGCGGGGCCGCCTGGAGCGCCGCAACTCCGACCTGCTGGGCAAGGTGGACTCGCACAGGAAGCAGCTGGAGCAGAAGGAGGCGGACTACAGCCAGCTGAGCAGCCAGCTGCAGGCCAGGGACGGCCAGGTGAAGCGGTGCGAGGACGGCAAGGTAAGGGCAGCGGGCGGCGGCGGGGTCCCGGTGCCCCGCGGGGGGCTCGGCCCGGGGCGCTGTCACTCCTCGCCCGCCCGAGGTGTCCCCGCAGCCTCTGCGGCCCCCGACGCTCGGGTTTGGTGCTGCTGGGACAACTGCAGCGCTCTCTGTCTTCTGAAAACGTCCCCCAAAAGAGCTGAGGATGTCCAGTGTGTGTGTGTGTGTGAACAATGAAATTCCCGAGGGATCGCTCGTTTCCAGACGGCTGTTTCAAATTTGCTTATTGTTTTTTAGCTTTCTGTCTCTGCTGAGAATGTTTGATCTTTTGTGATCGTTCAAGAAACCAGACGCAGCCATAAAACTACAGTTTCAAGGGAAATGAAACCAGTGTGGTGTTTAGCAGCACCCTGAGCTTGCCTCTTGGAATGCCTGGTACAGCACACTCTGATTTTTATGCTGCCAGCGTGTCCTTGAGGGAAAAAAAAAAAAAAAAGCCAAACAACCCTGCTGCTGACTAACGTGTCATTTTCTTTGGCTTGGGGAAGCCAAGCTCATTGAAAATTCAGCTGGCCCTTTCAGTGGGGGTGGCCTGGGGATTCCTTTTGTTGTGGAAGATGAGTGAACGCCTCAACTTTCACTGTTCTGCTTTCATAACCGTCCTGAAGTGGGAAGTTCTCGGGGCTCAGCGCACAAGCCCCGCTCAGGGGGTGTGTGGGGTGTATTTGCATGCAGGTCGTTACTCTGCTCTTTGAACACTGTTCTCACAATGGGATTTATAGAAAGGACACACTCTGCAGGGTTATTGCTGCCTAGGTTTGTTTTTCTGGCCCTTTCTTACTGCACATTGGGTGAGCAGCCTCAGAAAATGCATTTAGTTGTCACAGAAGAAGCCAAATACGTGTCACATTCCAGGGTTAGATTCCCTCAAACTGATGACGTTTGTATTAATGTCTCCTACTGAACGGTTAAAATCAAGCCCTTTCTGTGTTCAGCAAACATACTTTTAATTTTTCTCTTTCCTTAGATTGCAATAAAAAGTCCAGTTGGATGTGACGTGGACTCCATGATCTTAGAGGTGTTTTCCAGCCTCAGTGATTCAGTGATTCTAAAGCAGTTGGGGTTTATCCAAGACACTTCCCCTTCTGTCTGCCGAAGGGCACTCGCCTTGTTTGGTGTGTTAGTGTCACTGCCTGCGGGTGTAAAAGTCCCCTGGCGGGATTCAGGTAAGCTCAGGCACAGTTCAGGAAGGATTTCTGCCTGGAAGGGATGGTCAGGCCCTGGAGCTGCCCCGGGGTGTTCGGAGGTGCCCAGGGAAGGTGAGGATGTGGCACTGAGTGCTCTGGGCAGTGACAAGGTAGGGATGGGGCACAAGTTGGGCTCAGTGGTCTGGGAGGGCTTTTCCAGCCTCGGGGATTCTGGGATCAGTTGCTGGGCTGCATGACGAGGGTGTGCCTTTAATGCAAGGAATTTGTATTGTTTTGGAGATCTGTGATGTGTTCCTGGAGGACCCTGGGGGAGCAGCTGTAGGTCTGGGCTTTGGACTCTGAGTGTGACACTGCACAGGGCAGAGCCGGAGGGCAGCAAGGGAAACCTGCCCAGTAAACCTCCCAAATTAAATTTAGTGTTAATTGCCTGCTGTGTGTGCTGTGGGTCCTCCTTCTTTGTTCCAGAAACTGCCTGTTAAGGCTGTGTGAGCTCACAGCTTTTGACCTCGCTCTCCCTTGTCTCCAAAGTGTTCAGAGTGCCCTAAGAGGCCAGAAGAGCAGGATTTTATCAAAAACCAGTCGCTGGCCTTTTTTCCTCTCATGTAAGCCACTGTCTTTTCTCAGTGGCAACAATGTTTATTATTTTTCTAAAACCCTTTAAGTGACTTTATTTAAAGACTATTACTTCTCAGAGAGTACAGAATAAAGCTTTATTTGGAGAATGAAAGTCTGTCACAAGGAAACAGTAGTAGATATAAAGTCTGTGACCAGAAAAAGCTTGAATGATAATCTTTGTGCTCTCAAAATAGAATTTGGCAAGTCTGTCTGACCAAACTGCTCATTACCTGTGATCTTTGTCCATTTGTGAAATGCAGGAGCCGAAATAAAACCTCAACATTGGTATCAAGTGATCACAGCAAATCCAGGCTCATTTTAAGGAGAACTCATTGGAGATTCTCAGTGCCAGTTCAGCTTTGTGCTCCTTTGTCCTCAGCTGAAGTTCTTTCCCTTGTGGTCACATAAATCAAGTGCCTTTCCCAGTGCTGAGGCAACTCCAGCTCCTGCAGCAGCTTCCTCTTGGCTCAGGGACTTCTGGAGTCAAGGCCAAACCCGTGGCTCTCCCCTCTGTCCCCTGCTTGTCACACTGCACCAGGGTGTTGTTTGCTCTTGGGAGCAAATACAGGACTGTGACACAGTGTCTGGTGTTTAGGAAGGAACAGAGAAAGCAGGAATTCCTGGGAATTCTGCTCCTGTGGCGAGCTCCTGGGGGTCTGTTGGAGCTCTCTTTTGAAGTGCCCTGTGAGAGGCAAGCAGGAGTGATGCCTGCCCTGGAGTTTGGGCAGGCAGCAGCAGCTTGCTGGGTGTTCCTTGGGGTTTCTGCAGCCTGCTCTTGGGTTCTGGGGCTCTTCCCTGCCTTGCACCCCCGTTTGCAGCAAGCACAGTGAACGTGTGCCTGGCAGGAGTCCCTGTTGGAGTCCCTCATTGCACCCCTGCTGCTGGCCCTGCCAGCTGTGGAACACTGCCCTGCCCTTACCTGTGCCCAGAAATGCTCAGGATGGAGCTGTTCAAACATCCCCAGCAGCAGCTGGGTCTGTTCCCTGTTGCCAAAACTTGGTAGTTCCCCAGTTTGCAAAGCTGTAGCCTGACAGCAGCAGTGTGGAGCTGTTACATGGCAAGATTCACAGCTTGGCACTGGAGGCTTGCCACATGACCATGCATAGGATTTCTGGAATTTTTTTCCTCACTGGAAAAAAATTATTTTCTCCATCCCAAGTGCTTGGGAAGGCCCTGAGGAGCCCCTGGGAGCTCAGCAGTACAAACAGCTCTAGACCAAAGGAGGATGGGGCCCAAGAAGAGCTGGACCTGTGCCGTGGCTCCTGGATTGTGGGTTTTGCAAGTGTAGGTGGAACAGATCCATGAATCATAAAAAAGCTTCCTCCTTTTCTATCCTTCAGATGAGGGACATTTGCTGTCAGCTGAGCTGGTTTGGATATAAATTCTGCCACTTTTCTCTGAAACTCAACATCACCAGAAGGAAGGATTGTGTGGTAAAAGTGCTGCACATTCCCATGCAGCTCCTGCTCACAGACAGCAGCCCTCCCCCAGCCAGGCACATGGTTATGGGATAAGCAGGAGCCAGGGGGAAGGGTTTGTGTGAGGAATTCTCATAATGAGGGTCTGAAAACAGACCCCACTGCTTCCCAGGATCTCCTTAGTTCATGGATTTATGGGGTTCAGGGAAACAACTGCATTAGAGTGGAAGACAGGAAAAAGTGAATATTGCCTGTAGATTTGCAAAGGAGGAGGAGATACTTGTTCATTAATAACAATTCACTGGCTGTACCTGCTCTGTCCTGGGTGGCTGGAGGAGGAGCTGGCACAGTGAGTGCCCAGAGGATGGAGAAGCTTGGTGGTGACCCGTGTGTGTGTCCCCTTCCCCGTGTGTGTGTCCCCTTCCCCNCCCGTGTGTCCCCTTCCCCGTGTGTCCCCTTCCCCGTGTGTCCCCTTCCCCGTGTGTCCCCTTCCCCGTGTGTCCCCTTCCCCGTGTGTCCCCTTCCCCGTGTGTCCCCTTCCCCGTGTGTCCCCTTCCCCGTGTGTCCCTTCCCTGTGTGTCCCCACTGCAGGGCCAGTTGTGCTTTTGGAATGAGCTCTGCAGGTCCTGCAGGCTGGCACTGGTGGGCTGTTGCTCTGTGCATCCTGTCAGGGGCCGTGAATGCCTCCGTGGGCAGAGCATGAGGCAGAGGTGGCTCTGGCGTGCCAGGAGGCTCCTTGAGTGTCCCTGTGGGGAGTAATTTTGTCCCTCTTTCAGTGCAAGGTGGTCAGAGGGCTCAGGTTACCTAAAGATCACATTCCTGGTGTAATTAATGAATGCTGACAGATTAACTGTGCAGCTGGACTTTTCAGTTATGTTCCAGGGTTTGGGGGAAATATGTTCAAGGCCATTTTGTTTATTTTGCAGTTTTTTTCTGCTCTGTCTCTTATTTTCTAGTTCTGCTTGCTTTTTTTGGGAGAAAAGCCTTGTGAAGCAGCGTTGTGTCCTGTCATAGGTGGGGTGTGTGTTGGTGTCTCTCCAGGCCCTAGAACTCTCTTGGTTTTTGTTTTGGGCGTGGGTCAGGGCTTGCCTGCACTCCGTGTGCTCCAGGGACAGCCAGGGGCCTGCAGGCTGGCACAAAAGCTCTGCTGCCCAAGGAGCCTCTGCTGTGTGCCCAGAGCTGTCTGTGCTGCAGGAAAAGCACCATCTCTGCAGTTCCTGCATGGCTGGAGTCCCAGGACTGGAGTGCCTGATCGTACCCACACAGGACAAATGCATCAGCCTGCTCAGACTGCCTCTTGCAACAGCAAAACCACAATGGGAAATGCATCTGAAGGATGAATAATTTGATAAAAGGGAAGGCACAGATGCGGGGAGGAAGTCCTAAAGGCAGGGCCGTGTGTTTTGGGGTTTTTGGCAGGAAACAGAGGAGACTGGCACAGACACTTCAGGGTCTGTGGGGACTGGAACAGCCCCTGTGTCCAGCTGTGTCCCCGTGTGTGTCCAGCATGTCCTGGCTGAGTGGCTGTGCTGGCTCTGCAGTGTGCTGTTCCCAGAGGTGATGCTGACCTTGTCACCCACGTGTGACAGCCCTGCTCAGCACCTTCCTGCAGTTACCCTTTGTGTCACCGAGAAACTGCAAGAAAAACAGCCACAGTGCAGGAGGGGATTTTTACCCCCTTTCTCAGAATATTCCACACATGAATCTTTCTCTTCATTCCTGCTGGTTTTTATCTTTATGTAAGACAAAACAAAGTGTCTTTGCTTCGGGACTTTGTGAGCATGCTTTTCTTACTTATTGTAGCTATTTTTTTCCTTACTAAAAATGCCAAATTAAAAGCTGTTGTAGTTTACTGGCATGAGATTCCCTCTCAAAATGAAATGTGTGTTACAATGTTTGATGGCAACACATAACAGATCTATTTAAATATAACAATTCTATTATATCATATACCTTAGGTACCAATTGGTTTTGCTTTTAGTGCTGTGCTTTGACATTGGCTCTTTACTGTCCCTCTTTCAATACCAGGATGCAGCATGTTTATTTTAGTCCAAACTATCTACTTTTTTTGATATAAATATGTTCTGGAATTAAAATTTAAGCCTTTGTTAGCAAAGCCTGAGCACAGTGTTTGGTTTGGTGATGTCACTTACAATTGCTAAATACACATTTCTTAGATTTACAGGAACTCTTGCACGTCACTCCCATAACCCTGTCCGTACACTGGCTTTACCAAGCAAACAGACACACCTGAGTCCTCACACCCAAACCTTCCCCAGCCTGCTGGTCACCTGTGTTTATCCAGCCTTTCCTTCCTTCCAGGTGAAGCTGCAGAACAACATCTCGTATCAGATGGCAGACATCCATCGGCTAAAGGGTGAGGGATTCGTGGCCAAACTCATTTGGCAGGCTGAAGTTGTGCATTTTGACTGTGCAGGTGCTGCAGAATGCAGCTTAAAGGAAGGGTCTGGTGATGCTGGGACATCTCATAATGTGAAATCTCGTTGTGTTTGTTACCTGGTGTGGGTAAGTGCAGGGCTGGCTCTCGCTGTGCTGCAGAAAGGATGTGTGCTCTGGCACTGCTGAGTTACAACACAGTGGAATCGCTTTCATGGCCAGCTACACGGCTTGGTAGAGTTTGATCAGAGACCCTGTAATGGTTGTGGTGGGTTAGAAAAGGTCCAGGACACATCTCTGAAGTGCTGTACAGACATGACTGTAATGCCTGTGGTGTTGCTGTACTCACAGTACTTCAGAGTGAGCCCTGATGTGACCAGATGTGAACGTGCCTGCACACAGCACACATGGCTTCTGCCTGTACCCCTGTAGCTGCAGCCTAGAATAGTAGAGAGCTTCATTATTTGTAGCCTGAGGAGCAGGAGAACTTCGAGAGCAGTTGTGAAGACAGGAAATCCCTGCTGGCTTTGTGGACAGTGGGAAGGTGCCTCCTTTTGTACCCTCACTGCAGAGCTTGAGCATCCTGCCCGGAGTAACCTGGCAGCACTTCTGTGTTACTCAGAGTGACAGAGCCGTGCAGGGAATGGTGGAGATTCCCAGCAGATAAGTGGAACAGCATTGTGCAAGGCTTCTGGGTGCAAAGGTGCAGAAACATCTGGGGAGATTGGCATAGCATCAGAAGAATTTGTCTTTAATTCGTGCTGCCGTCTGGCATACATGAGTCAAGTGGCATCTTCTTCAAATTGGTTTAAGAATCTTTAAAGTATGTCTAGACGTGAAACTTGAGCAATTTCTCACTTATTTAGCAATACTGGAAGTTGTGTTTGCTGTGGTGCATTTCTGTTCTCTCTCTGTATTCACGGTGGTTCCCTTTTGGCCCAGAGCAACTGGCGGAGCTGCGGCAGGAGTTCATCCGCCAGGAGGATCAGCTGCACGAGTACAAGAAGAACAACACATACCTGGCAAGGAGGCTGGAGTATGACAGGTATGGCCTCGGGAGTGTGGGCAGCTGCAGGTTGGTGTGGGTGAGGGGGACCTGGATTTACTAAAAACTGCTAATTTTGTGTCTGCTAATCCTCAAACACAAGTGTGCTCACTTGGTGATGCAGCTGAGCTGACTGTTTGACTTTCAAGTTCTTTGTGGTGGTGTAGTCCTTCCCCCAGTGTGAGATAGGAGCTAAGGAAAATCTTGGCTTAGTGGAATTGTTCTGCATTTTTAAGTCAATGAATTTTTTATAACATGGAGATTTAGTTCACTAACACCTGAAGGAGTCTAAAGGACACAGTCCTGTGTCACAAGGTTGTTAATTGCTGCCTTTCTTGCAGTGTAGTTTCATTTGTTTCAGCTGAAGCTGACAGCACCTTGTGTAGATTGAGAATTTAAGTTGACTTCAGCCCTTTAAGGTGATGATAGAGAAACAGGGATAACAAATACTCCCGCAGCTTTGAGAAGTGAGGAAGATTGAACTCTTGAGAAAGTGTTTGAAGCTTTTACACACATGAAGTGTTTCTGTGCTCTGCTGAGCATGGATGGGACATGGGAGTTTTGGTGACTGCTGATGTCGTGGCTTGCTGGGCACCTTGGGCACCTGGCTGTGTATTCAGATTGTGTTATTTGAGTTGGGAGCAGTAACTGATAGTGGCACTCGTGCACCTTCTCTGTTGACAGCCAGGAGAGACACGTTGCTTTCCCAGTGGAATTAATATTTGCAGACAGATTAACTGTGGTGCTTGACCTTTTGGTTTCATTCCAGCTTCTGCAGGAAGTGTATTCGAGGCCATTCTCTTTATTTTACCGTTTTTTCGGCTCTGTGCCTATTTTTTTCCAGCTCTGCTTTCTTACTGTATTCAGTCCATTCCCACCCCATGCCAGGCCAGGCTTCTTGGACAGACTATTCTAGTTATACCTCTAGTTTGGCTTTTTGTGCCACTTCATATTTTTCCCCTTATTTTATTTGTGGGAGAGCAGATCCAACAAATGAAGTGTAACTAATGGTGTGTTTCTCCTCAAGCCTGCAGTGTGGGCAGCAGATCAAGGAAATGAGACTGCAGCATGAAGAGACTATCAAGAAATTAATGGACCAAATTGCACGGGAACAAAAGGTAATGCCAAGAAGGTTTGTGTTGGATGAGAAGAGCCCAAAGCCTGCAGTTTGCCTCAGAGATGTGGAGGCCTGGGCCATTTCTTCCCTAGCTTGGTGTTCAGTTCCCCCTGAGCAGCCCCAGGTTGGTGTCAGTGTGAGGAATCTGCTGCTGTCTCACCCCGGGGGCTGAGCTCGGAGCTGAGGCCACATTCCCTGCTGTGCCTTCCCCCATGATGTCATTGCTGAGGCTTTCAGCTGGTGCCTGGAGGGTGGATGTGGCTGTTGAGCCCTCCAGGGTGGGATCTGTGTTCTCACAGCCTTACCCAGGTTATTGCAGAGGGAGCCTGAGCCCTGCCAGGCCTCGAGGTGCTAATGTGATGCAAATTGTGAAGGTACTGGAATGGTATCAAGGGTGTGATTACATCAGACAGGCTGCCAGTAGAATTTGGGCCTCTTTCCTGCAAACAGATGCTTAACATTTTGTTTCCTTCCTTCATCTATAAGCAGCTCAAATAATAGGACAGACTGAGAGCAAGTTTGTAACATCTTCTCTTACAGTCTAGAACTGTTTCAAGGCTCTGACCTGAGGCTTAAGGCTGATGTTACCTTAACCTTTTTTTGTGGTTTTGTTGTGCTTAACACCTGTGTATGGCAGTAGAAATGTCCTACAGCTGTGCTGTGTTCAACATTTTCTGTCCAGTTGTGTTTCCAGATCCCCAGGGTTCAGCTTTGTGCAGAGTGCTCTGCTCTTTGCTTTGATCATTGAATTCATAAATGCACTTTTGCTTACCCAAATCAATCTTGAATTTGAGGATGTTTATTTTGTAATTTCCAGGCAAGTGTTTAGTGTTGTCTCCTTATTTGTTCTAACAGGCCACACAAAAAATTCAGTCTAGTAAAGACACTGCAGTCAGCCCCAGCAATGGTGAGCAGGCAATACCTGAGGCTGTTCCAGAGGTGGAAGGTAAAGACACAGTGAGGAATGAGGAGCCTTCAGAACATGTTGCAAATGGCAAAGGTATTTCCTTTTTCGGGCATTTGTGATAGAGAATGGGCCAGTTGTGTTGCATCCTTTGTCAGCCTCCAGACTGTGCATTTCTCTGAAGTAGGAGGAATTGTTTGCCTCAGCTACATTGATTAGCTGCAGTGATTGTTTTAAGTTAGAGCCTCCCACAAGAGGGAAATTCACAGTTCAGACTGCAGGGTTAGTAAGGCAGAATATCCTTTTCTTGTTTTGCAGAGAAAATCAAACCAGGAGGAGATGCAGGCATGCCTGAAATAGAAGATAATGACCCTGCTAAAGCTGAAGATACTCCCACTGGTTAGGAGAAATACTCTTCATTCTTTCACACTTGGGTCTTGGTGATGTACATGTTGTGTGTGAGCACCATGAGGTTCACAGTGAGTGCAGACTTTTAAGATCTCTCAGTGGTAATAAAATTCAAGTGGGGTGTAAAATCAGATCGTTTCCAGCGTGCCTTAGAGATTTGAATTCTCAAAATGGAATGTTTTGGATAGTGTCCCTCCTGGAATCTTAACTTTTATATTATCATTAAGGAAATGATAAAAAAATAGAAGTTTACAGAGCTGTTAGAGCAAGACCAGGTAAACACTGTGTTTGTTTCATGCTAATGCTTTTGTCCCTGTGTTCTGCTTTAGCTTTAAAGAAGCCACTTATTTCAGCTCCTAAAAGTGAAGGTCATCAGTCTGTTATCCACCTTCCAACTGAGCAGCCCCAAGCTCCAAACCTGGCACCAGGTAAAACTCCTGTTAGCAGGTTACAAAAAGAAAACCAAGGATAAATTTCTGCAGGATCCAAGGCTGTGTTTTTACCTGGCTGAGGCACTTGAGCTGCTGTTGTATGATCTCTTCTTGTACCCTCCACACCAATAATTTCTGAGCCTTTTGGCCAATCACAGCTAAATGTGTGTTAGAAGTTTCCAAGATCAGTGCTTCAAGATTCCTCCAGTGGACAGAGTAATTGAAATGAGTGTTCCTCCTTAGGGTACTAATTAGGGCTGCACCAGCCCCTCAGGGGTTGGTTGTTGATCTCTTGGTAGCCACAATCAGATGAACAAACGTTCCTGTTGCCTGCCCAGTGTCCTCCTGTCCCTGGGAACAGCTCACTTGAGGGTGACGTGGGGAGGGTTCAGGATGTGGGGACTGAAATGCCTGCAGTGAAAGGGTTTGGAGAAATTGCAGCTAGAAGGGAGACAAACCCAAAGAAAATAAACTCTGTGCTTGCAGATCAAGTCACTTGAAGGTCAGAGAATATCAGGTTGTGCCTGCACTGCAGGTGGCTTGTTCCAATCTTGTCCTGCTGAAATTCTGAGTGCAACTTCTCAATTTAACATTGCAGGTTTGCCCAGTGACAGTGATGGAAATGCTGACATTGCCAAGCAGATCCCTCCAAATTCTCTCCAGCACTTGAATTTTGAAGAAAATGTGGAAACCCAGAAAGAGCACAAAATGGAGCCAGACCAGATAAAAATCCCAAAGAGCCGAGTTAGCGACTTGCAGAAGATTAAACAAAGTGAGTTGGCCAGTATCACACTCGTCAATATGTTAAAGAAATCCCTTCATTTTTTATCTGTGTAAGTGCCTGTCTTAGGGACCTTTGGAGAGGGAGCCTGAGAAGGGATGTAATCTGTTCCTGGGTAAAAGATAGGCTTTAATGTGTTATTTTTCACATGTACATTCAGTTATTTTTAAAAATTACCTCCTTATTGGAATTTAAGATGTTTTTGGAAATTACTGCACAGTTAAATTGGTTAAGTCAGGATGCTGAGTTCCTCACTTTATTACTTGACTTCAATACACTTTTTGGACAGTATTGTTAGAATTCAGCCAAAACTGAGAAGACTTTGGTTGTTTTAGTATCACTCATGGAACCTTGTGATGGAGCAGGGACAAGTGTATTGCAAATTGTCACAGAACCTGGGCAGGCCTGGCTCCCACTCTGTGTATCCTGAGGTGTGCAAGGCTCATTATTTTATCAAAGCAGCTTCTGAAAGAAACTTCTGGAGTGAGGAAGTGTCTCAGTTCAGTTGTTGGGTTTGTTAATGGATTGTGTCTCTTCCCTGGTCACAGATTAAATGATGGGGGTGGTTGTGTAGGCAGGAGCTGGGCAGGAATTGTTTCCTTTGTAGGCTGTGAGGGGGTACCTGGGCAGTTGTCCCCACTCAGTCTCTTCTCCTTGCTCCCTCATATTTGGAGTAACTCTGTATATGCAATGAGGGAGAGACTTGGTCACAAAAGGAAATAGCTAATCCAGGTTTGTACAAGGTTCTGTCCTGGTGGTCAGTGGCTGTTCAGAAAGGTCCATTGGTGACAAACTCAGCCCTGGGATGGAGGAGCCCAGCTCTGGCACAGCTCTGCAGCTCCCACCATGGCTGGGTTTTGGTCACTGAGAGCTCTGAGGCAGAGGGTTCAGCCTGGAGGAGAGAATAGTCTGGTAAGACCTTGGAGTGCCTAAAGGGGCTCCAGGAGAGCTGGAGAGGAACCTGAGACAAGGGCTGGAGGGACAGGACACAGGGAATGGCTTCCCACTGCCAGAGGGCAGGGATGGGTGGGATTTTGGGAAGGAATTGTTCCTGTGAGGGTGCCCAGAGCAGCTGTGGCTGCCCCTGCATCCCTGGCAGTGCCCAAGGCCAGGCTGGGCTCTGGGGCTGGGAGCAGCCTGGGACAGTGGGAGGTGTCCCTGCCCTGGCAGGGTGGCACTGGGTGGGCTCACCAGCCTGGCTGTGCTCCCTGAGCTCAGTCTGGAGCCTTTGTGTGCCTGCTGCATTTCCTAAGATCTCTTCATCAACTTTAACCTTTCCTTCTGTCAACTGCAATGCACTCAGTGCTTGTTTGTCACAGTCTCCTGGCTGTCCACGGGCTGCTGCTGCTGGAAGCTGGGTGGTGCCCTTGTCTTCCATGGCTCAGTTTGGGTTTAACATGTGCAAATCCCACTGTCCCACCTGGCTGTTGTACATAATGCAGCATCAAAAATACCAACAGGGTCACTCCATTAGACATGAGCAGGCAATGAATCATGTGTGGCTCTTTGGATTTCTAAACAGGTCATGGGTTTTTCTTGCTTGTTTTATGAGAATACCTGAAACTGGTGTTCTGTATGTTTGAGCTGTGCTAGGTGTGATTCTGCTGCTTTTCCCCCATACAGAGAAGCAGGATGGTACTGCTTCTGTCCTAGCTTTTATATGCATGTTGTTTTAGGGAATAATTTCACTATTACATCTGTCCATTTTTAATCCTGATGTTGAAATCATTCTCCATTAGTTGCTTGCTCTAGGAATCATCACCTGCCCTGGCAGCCTTGGTGCCCAGTGTGTAAGAATTGTATCACACTTTAATTCCATTTTTTCCATTTATACACAGTCTTGCAGGCCAGTGACCTCTGCAGAGTCAGAGCTGCTTCCCTCAAGCACTGGGCTGGCAGAGATCTCTGTGTATCCCATTAAACACCAGCCCTGAGCTGCCATCACACCAGTAATCTCTCACCGTGTCCCTGGGTCATTGACTGCTCATTCCATATTTCCAGCTAATTCCCCTTTTCCTCGTGCATTGTTTCAGGATCTGAAACCATTCTTAATTTTTTACTGGGAGATGAACATACTGCATTTGGGGCACTTTGAGAACGGTTGAAGCTCTCTAGGAAAGCAGAGGCAGCTGGGTGAGTTCCTCAGCTGAGTGCTGAGGGCAGGCCTGTGCTGGGCTCCCTCTGTGCCAGCTGGGCACCCCCTGCAGGCACTGCCAGCCACCAGGGCAGCCTTGGTGGCTGGAGATCCAAAATGCTCTGGACAAGTGGGTAGTGACCCTTCCAAGAAGTGAGTGCTCTTGTGCTTTCTGAGGAATCTTGTGTTGGTGGGCAATCCAGGGAGCTGTGCGGGCGCTCACTCCAGCCTTTGCTCGTGGAGAGAGGAGTGTGGGACAGTCAGGTGACACAAGGTGACACGGAGGTGTCACCTGCACAGAGGTGCTCCACGAGCCTTGTTCAGCCCCTGCCCAGCCCTCTCCCTTCTGCCCCTTTCTCTCCAGCTGGATCTATCACAGACCCGACTGTGCCTCCCCCTGTGATCTGCTCTCGTGCAGGGTCTCTGTTTCTTTCCTCTCTGCTGCTGACTCACTCCTTTCCTACTCCACAGGCCGGTTCTTTGATGAGAATGAATCCCCTGTGGACCCCCAGCAGGGTTCTAAACTGGCAGATTATAATGGGGATGATGGGAACGTGGGTGAGTATGAGGCAGACAAACAGGCCGAGCTGGCTTACAATGAGGAAGAGGATGGTGATGGTGGAGAAGAAGACGTCCAAGGTGAGCTTGGGCCTTACCTCCATCCCATTGTGATAAATCCATGCTGAGTTACTTGTTGAATTTGTGTAAAGCCTCTCTGGTTTAGCTGATCACAAATTGCTCGGACAGAACAAACCAGCTTGAAATTTGGTCTCACTCTCTGTGGGACAGCAAGGATGCCTTGAGTGAGAGGGTTTGGCACCTTACTGCAGCTGTCTGTAGTTCCTGCTAGGTAAAGCAAGACTCTAAATTCCAGACATGGTTTTACCCAAGCCCTCAGCTCTGCCTCTGGCTGGGAGGGCTTTGGGTCTTGGCATTCCTAAATTGTCAAATAGAGGAATGAAGTGGTTTGGTTCCTGCTCTTGTCACGCCTGCCTGGAGCTGGCGTGCAGCGAGGCCTCAGGTGGTGATTCCAGGAGTCACTTTTGTGCATTATACACAGATTCAACAGGCTTGTGGTGTTCTGCTAACCCACCCTGGGGCTCCTGATGCAGTGCTGCCTAACACCTGTGTGTGCATGGCCATTCCCTGTCCTGCATGTGGCTCCTGCACCGCCTCCCTCGCTTGCCTCTGCCTGCCTTGTCTGCCTTCTCCATCCAGCTCTTGGGGCATATCTGTGACAGGCCTGCCTGTCTGTAGGGCAGCAGTGTTGGGTAAACAGAGAGTAATTCCAATTAAATAGAAGTGTAAAATAAAGATGGGGAAAAAATGGGAAATGGGACAAAAATCCTCCAGGCCCCCTGGTTCTGACCCTCATAAGTTATATAAGTTTTTAGCTGGAGGTTTTTCAGGCACTGTGTTTAATTGGCATCTAAGCAAAATGAATGGGCAAAGCCAGTGAAAAGCAGCTGACTGTGAGCACAGCTAAGTGCAGTGTCAGCAGGCTGGGCTGGCAGTTTGGAACTCATGCACAACTGAAAGGATAGGATGGACCAGAACCTGTTGTGGTTAATTAACTTACTAATGACCTGCAGTGCCTGCTGCTCCAGCTGCTGCCTGCTCTGCACCCCCTGTGCTCAGAACGTGCAGGGGGCTCGTGTGTCACGCCTGTCCCTGGGCTGGCAGCTGCACAGAGGCACGGGGGAGGCAGAGCAGTCTGGGCCTGTGGCAAGTGTCCCTTCCCATGGCACTCTCTGTCCATGCTGGGGCCACGGCAGCCATGGTGCTGGGCTGTGGTGGGCAGGGGCTGCAGGGTGTCCTGTATGTCCCTGAGCCCTGCAAACTCTGGCAGTCCTGTGGGTGAGGGTTCCACAGTTCAGTCAGCAGAGGGTCCTGCCCTGCCCCTCACTGCAGCAGTTCCTTACCTGGGCTTCAGGATGCAGCTCTGGAGGCTGTAACTGCAGCTGAGTCTGTGCTGGCTGGTGCCATCCTGTGTTCTCTGGACAGCCCTTGCTGTGAAGGGATGTTTCCAATGTCCAGCCTGGCCCTGCCCTGGCACAGCTTCAGGCCCTTTCCTTTGTCCTGTCCCTCGTTCCCTGGGTGGGAGCAGAGCCTGACCGTAGGTGGCTGCCACTCTGCAGGGATGCAGCTCCCTGTCCCTGTCCCCATGGCATACAGCTCCTCTTGTCCCTCAGAGCTCTGTGCTGCTCCTGCCTGTGGGATGGCTCTGGCAGCAGGGGCCACGAACAGCTGCAGTGACATGGGCAGCATTCCCCAGTGCCACTTGGGAAAGGATGGGCATGGTACAGAGACCCCAGAGAGACCCCAGGGACTGGGCTGTGTGACTTGCAGTGTCAGTGGTGTTTGAAAGAACACAGCTCTGACTGACAGTGACCCCATAAATCCATTTCCCTTCCAGGTGGGGTCCCTGCAAGGTCCCTGCTCTGGTGGCTTGGAATTTGGACTCAGGGAAGATCCTTTTCCTGGTGAACCCCTCTTTCACTCTGTGTAGACAGACTGCATTAAGAGCTGGTAGTTAAGGTTAAAGGGTGACTTCTGGAAGCTTCTTCCTGAGGAGTGGTCTGAGCAGAGTGTGTTACTGCCTCGAAACACATTTCCCAAGCTTTGTTCTGTTGTTCCTTAATAACGTGTTGGTCTGAGCTGTGATTTGAGTGTGGCCAGTGGAGCTTCCAGGGACAGTATTCCAGAGAAAGTGGCTGCTTCAGGCTTTATTCTGATTTGTCTGCAGGGCAGCAGAGGGCAGAACAGGGGGGTTGAAGGGAGGGTGGTTATGATTGTTTAGGGAGGGGAAAAAAGGAATGAGAATTCCTGTCTAAAAACTGTCAGGGAAACATCACCTGGCTCTGCATCAGGCTGAACAAAGCCTGTGGCATGTGCTCCAAAGCCACTGGATTGCACGTGGTTCCTCTTGTCTCTAGCAATGTGTGGGCTTAGACTGAAATTTTCCAGGGGCAGTGCCCAGTTTGGGGGATGTTCCTTGGGGCAGGGCAGCACCAAGCCTGGTTCCTCCCCTCAGGCACCTGCTGAGGGAATGTTGGAAGGTGGCAGCTTCTCAATGTCTGTTAGTGGAGGCTGGATGGTGGAGGGGGAGTAACTCCAGGGTGTCCAGGTGCTGTGGTGGCACTTTCT
This sequence comes from Thryothorus ludovicianus, assembly GCA_013397245.1. NCBI lineage: Eukaryota > Metazoa > Chordata > Aves > Passeriformes > Certhiidae > Thryothorus > Thryothorus ludovicianus. The sequence continues at coordinate 115,829 of VZTB01009783.1, read as the reverse complement.
CACAGACCAAAGCTGTGTCTGCAGCCTTCTGCTGCTGGAGCAGCCCCTCAGGCCCCTGCCAGGGTGCTGGGTGTGAGGGTGCTGAGAGCTCCAGGCAGCTTCTGTGGAAGATGGGGCAGCTCAGCTTGGATTTCCTTTGCTGTGAACAAGAGTCTTTCCTGGTACAAAGGAATAGCTCTGAGGTGCAGGAAAAGCTTACTAGCTGGAACAAATGGAAGTTTTAGTGTTTTTCAGTTTTTGAGAGGAGACTCTTGGTATGGAAGGGTCCCAGTGACTGCCCTGTGCCAGTCCCTGAAGTTCCCACCCTCTGTGAAGCCTGATGGTGTCAGCTCTGGGCACGGGACTTTGAGGGGGAGCTGGGTTTTAGTGGGGCAGTTTGAAAGCTTGCTCGGCAGTCTCAGAGGCAGCAGCTGATGTGACAGTGCTGCAGTGCCTGGAGCCAGGCAGTCTGTGAGGTGGGGCTGCCCTGCAGGCACAGATCCCCCTGGCAGCCGGGCTGGACACATCCCGTCCCTGCTGGCTCCATCCTCCACCAGCCTGGCCAGCTGGGGACTGAGCATGTCCTGGCAGCTGTACTTTGATACTTTTTCAGTGATACCACATCAGATCTGACCCGGGGATTTTACTGTAATCTAACTGCAGTCTGTAATTGCAGATGACGAGGAGCGAGACCTGCAGAACGAGCTGGGGGACTACGGCAAGTCCCGCCTCAGCGAGGGGGTCCTGTAGGCCCTGCTCAGAGAGCTCAGCCCAGGAACTCGAGGTGCTGCAAAACTGGACCTGTCTCACTCCAGTGTTTCTACTTCCAAGGAAGCTGAGGATCAAGTGCTGCTCAGCAGCAGGAGGAGAGGACCCGCTCTGTACATATGTACATATTTGTACTGTTGCAGGTTGTATTAAACCCACACCTTTGCTGTTACATGGAGCTGGTTACTCAGCCTGGTCCTTACCTGTAATAATCTCTACACTTAAACCCAGGCTATAAACACAGGCTGAACTCTTTCTGCCACTTAGAACACTTGGAACCTGGACAACTTGTACAGTTTGTACCTGACGTAACAAAGCCACTGTGGAAGCCACGTACAGCCAAGAACTCCTTTTCTACAGTCCCACCTGTGTGGCAGAACTGCTGCTCCTGAGTGCTGGGGTTTGTACAGCAGTGAGAATGCAACATCAGAGGGACTGGGAACTGAACAGTTCAAAAACTGCTCCTTCCTCACTGCAGCCCAGCACCACATCCCACTCAACTCCTGTACAGTGACCACACCTTGTAGCTAGAGCTGGAAATCTATAGTAGGACTTGAATAATTCGATACATCCCAAAAGAGTTGTGCAACTAATAGCTCAGTTTAAAAGGTGATACAAATAATCTGCAGCTTGTAGGAAATCTTTGTGTTCGAGAGGGTAGCAGCTGTGTCAGCCCCTGGATGGAAGGACCAGCCCTTACCCAGGTAAACACGCTGTGGGTGCTGCTGTGCTGCCCCAGGGTCCATCCCAGCTCCAGTTCATTTCCAGTTGGATCCCTGGATCCTCAACACCCACCACATCCCACAGTTTGGTTTTCTCCATGAGATCTGTAAGTCAGACCCTTTTCTGTACTTGTGTTGAAGCACTTTCAGAATTGATGGAGATGATCGCATTGCTCTGCAGCGGTGGGAATGAAGGGGATTGTCCCCCCTGCCACCCCAAGGGCTCCTGGGGACACAGCTTGTAGGCCCTGGTGGGGGATGGAACTCAGCCCTGTGCTCTGCTGCTGGGCTGAAGTAATGGGTCAGGTTTGCTCCTTGCCAGCTCAGTGAACCTCTTAAATAAAGTTCAATGCTTGTACAATTATATTATGGGTTCTTAAGACAGTTTATTACTACTTAAGGTGTCAATGGCAAAAAAAAATTTCCCCCAGTTTCTGCATTTAAAAAGTGGAACTCCAGCTCAGTGCTGTGTCCTGGTTCCAGCAATTCTCCAAAGCAGAGCAGCATCACACTGCACAGCTTGGGGAGACCCCTAAACAAAGAGCTCCTTCTGAAATGTTGAGATTAAACCGTTCTGTACTCACAGCTTCAGCTGCTTTTCCCTCCCCTGCCCATCACCAGGACCATCCCCTTGTGCTCCTGTGCTGAACGTGGGTTGCTCCACGCTCCTCCTTCTCTGCCTTTCCATTTTCTTTGCTTTCCATGTTTTCTCTTTTTTTCCTCTTTCCATCAGAGTGATTACTCTGCTTCACCCTCGTGTGGCCACATCTGGAGTATTGTGCTCAAATCTGGGCTCCACAGCTCAGGGAAGACAAGGGGCAGCTGGGGAGGGCCCAGGAGGCCACAAGGATGAGGAGGGGACTGGAGCATCTCTGCAAGCAGGAGCTTCGTGGGCTCACAGCTGCCCCTGCAGCCGGGCTCTGGCACGGGCAATGACTGAACCAGCTCGGGTTTGTTTTGGAAACGCCGCTCCCACATCCCAGTGTGCTCCTGTGGAGCCCGTTCCCGTTGCCATGGCAATGGAGCACAGACAACGCGACAGATCCCGAGCAGCTGCTTCCCTCACACCCAGCGACACCGGGAATCAACCCGGCTCTCACATTCCCGCTCCAGAAAGGCAGCACAGCCTCTTCCCCACGGCCCAGCCCGTTTCACCCCGGGAGCTCCAGCCAGGCCCTGAGGCTCCAGCTCCAAATGCCCTGGATCCACGGGCAGTGCCTCCTGAAGGAGCAGAGTGCCAAGGCCGAGGGATGGGTTCAGGCAGTGTCAGAAACGCAGCACCTCCACCCAACAGCCAGAGAAACAACTCCAGCTCCTCCAGCCAGTCCTAGCTGCCCAGTTTTGGAGGTTTTCAGCAAACAGACTCTACCAAAGCTTTCCTGAAGTCACACGGATCCCACAAAAACAAAGAATCACTGATGAACCCATTTTAATTTCAAAACGAGGAAAACCAAACTGATGGGCAGGATCTTGCCAAAAGGTCAAACCCAGTTCAGGATGAAACAAGCCCCACATTTTTCAGCATTTTAATAGCCACAAAGAGCTAAAGATATTTTGAAGAGACAAGAAACAAACAGACACAAGACAATGGTTTGTGGATTTTATCGAATGTTATCATTTTACATTTTCATACATGCAAACCCAGCAAGAGTGGGAAATCCAAAGGCTGCAGGACAGAAGAACTTGTGAGTGTTCTGCAGTAGTACACAGAGAAGTACAGAAGGTTTTCTTCTCTATGAATCTGTTTGCTGCCCCTGTTTACAGTTTGCACACTGGATTGAACAGTGCTGGTTCATGTGGTGGTTTTGCAGGTCCTGAGCTCCCAGCAGGACCCATTTCCCTGTACAAACACCTCTCTGAAGAAATTCTCTATCTGAAAACTTTCTCCTTTATCCCTATTGAGGAGAATTTTCACATGCCATAAATCTGTCAGCTGCAACCCCTGCTCCAGGAGACACACGGAGCTTTCAGTAACCTGGCACCCAAGAGGGAACTGCCAGCTGACGTAACCTGGGACCCTTCCCTGAGGAGACTGACCAAAATACTTGCTAGGATCCAAAGTCTTGCTGTGATGAACTAGAAAATGTGAGATTAGGCACTTTATAAGGAGGAGCAGTGTCTTGCTGTTCCAGCTGGCTCCAGGACTGAGGAGAGCAGATTTCTGTAGTTTAAATAAAACAGGAAAACAAACCCACAAAACCAGCCGGGGCCATCCCTCCCCATTTATGGGAGTGCAGAGGAATTTTCAAGCCAGCCAGAAACAGAGTAATGATATTCATGCCTGAACTTCTTTATGCCAATGTAGAAACCATAATACTCCAGCTCCTCACCCCATATGAAAGCCCATGTAGCCACACTGGGATTACTGGGATGGCTGATCTACAGTTCACCTTCCCAGAGGCAGGTCTGGCTTCTGGTGCATTCCCATCCCTGCAGGAATGGCTCCTGCCACTGCAGTGCTGTGCCACATCAAACACAAGGTTCATCCCCGTGTGTTTCTGTGGGCACTGGGAGCAGGTGAGTCCCTGCTGCTGTCACCTGGGCTGTCTGCAGCGGGAGCTGCGAGTCTGGAGCTGCTCCTGGACAGCCAGACTGGCTCCCAGAGACCAGGGGTGGAGCAGCACAGCCTGGGAGCTGCTTCTCCAAACTGGTCACCAAGCCAGTGGAATTGATTGCCTTCAGAAAGGCAAAAGAAAGGGCAAACACTGGGAATGGGCAATAGTAAGATATAAACCTGAAGAAGACACCTGCATTCACTGAGAAGTGCCAGATGCTGAAGTTAAACTGGAACAAACCCCAGCCAGGCCTGAGCTGCAGATGCTGCAGCCCAAGACACTGAACCTGCCCCACATCAGCTCTGCAGAGGGAGCTCACTCTGGAGCACCCTGGTTTATGTGATGTATAAACACAGAGCTACGGGCCCTGCAAGGCTCAGGGGAAGGAGCTGAGGGAATCCTGGGCCACGAGGAACGGCTGCAAGGAGCAGGAACGGGCAGTGCTCTGACAACTGCACATCTCCCCTTCAGCCTCTGTGAATGGAGCAAACACGCTCCTGAATGTGTCAGGAGCCCAAATCTTTCACTGGCAAGGGGAAGTGCTTTGGCCCAAACAAGGATTCCGGGCTCCAGAGGCTCCACAGGGTTTCCACACTTCCCACCCGGAGCTGGAGCAGGGGACAGCAGGGGACATTTGGACTTCTCCCTGCACAGCAACACCATCAGCAAGATGATTTTCCATACGCCCTCTCCTGCCAGTCCTGCCCCTTCTCCCTAATTCAGCACCAGGGAACTGGAGGGAGAGCACAAGGCACTGTGAAAAACAAATTTTGATACCGTGTTACACAAAAAGGCCATCTCATTGCCATAGAGATCACTCTGAACCCTGAGTCACACGTTTAATCTCTTCTCAGAGTGTTTTTGGCCGTGCTGGTGCTCACACAAATACCTGCTTGCTTTGAATCTTGCTGGATCATCTCCTCTGGCAGCTCGTTTCATTTTAATTACATGGCTTGAGAGAGTATTTCCACCCACCATTTCCCAAAACTCCCACTTTCTAAGTATCAGTGAATGTCCTTTTGGGGTAGCAGTGTGAGACATCACACAGTCATCCTGCCATACAAGTTCCTCCTAAGGGACTGCCAAACCATCTTAATGAGGCTCTAACATGCCCAAACTAACCTTTTTCACAGCTGATCATTCACAAAATATTCATAAGAAATACCTGGATGCTCTAAAGGAATATGGTTCCCTGTTCAGAATGAGTTTCCACTGCCTTCCTATGGTAAAATCAGCTTTATAGTGTCTTCTGTTAAAGACAGGCTGCTAGAGTCCTGTGACAGAGTTCGAAAACAAATCTTCTCTTCACAGCAGCAGATGTTCTTCTCTTTAACAAGTCAATAAATATTTTAGGTGACTAGAGAGCTGGGAATTCTATAATCTGATCCACGTTCAAAAGCCAAGCAGGGAGTCAACAGGTACGAGGAAACACAACACCCGTGTAGGTTTTTTTTACTGCTAAATTAGAGGATGTCAGACACTCCTGTGCAAACCTTCCATTCTCAAGGGCAATACCTTGAGATGTTATCCTGTCACAACACAGGTGAACCTGAGAACTGATTTCTGTTACAGAGGCTGGCAAGTAAAAGTGATCATCAACGGAAAAATTAAGATATCCAACTTCAGTAGCATTGAAATGAGAAATGTAACTCACTACATCCTCCTATAATGCAAGAGATGGCCAAGCTGCTTCTTTAAGCCCTTCCAACAGTAAAGCATGCAGCATCCTCAGCATTTCACACACAAAGAGGCTGCCTAGGAAAAAAAAAAAAAAGAGAAAGCGGAAATAAAACTTCACACCAGACTCTAGAGGCGACTTAAAACAGCAACCGAAACCACAGGCCGGCACTGCGCTGAGCTTGGGGAATGGGACGGAGGGCGAGCCAGCAGGGCCGGGCGGGGAGCGGCCGCGGGAGAGACCGGCGGGGCCG
>VZTB01009783.1:96421-108538 GCA_013397245.1 Thryothorus ludovicianus | reverse complement strand
CCGGCGGGGGCGCGGGCACCGTGCGGGACCCCCGCCGTCCGGCGCCGTTATTGGCATCGCCGGTCCCTGCTGGGAGCGCGGCGGAAGGAATTAGCGTGCTGCATACCACATTGATTATCTGCTCGCTCGGTGTTACTGGAGAGCACTGTACGAGCCTGTTGCTCAATTTTATGGTACTTAAGAGCGCTCGAGAAGACAGCTCTGGCTGTTTCTGTGTGGCTGTTTGGGTGAGCTCAAGCCCAGGTCTGTCCAGGGTACTTCGCTCTCTGTGGCGACAGTTGCGATGCTTTTTCTGGTCCCAGGACTGTTGTTCCTGGGAGGGGTTTTCCATCGTCTTCCAGGTGTTTATGGAGCACTTGCAGAAGTAGCCTCGCGTTTGGCGTTATTGTCTTTGCCTTTCTTGATGTGTTTCCGCTGTTAGAGTAGTCCGTGAAGAGGATCTCTAAGTGTCACTATTACTCTGTTGCCTTGGGCGAGTGACAACCTCTTTTGCCGTTTCTCCAGGAGTAAAATGGGGATAATAATACCTTGGAGAGTTGTTACAAGAAGTAGTTAATGTTTGTAGAGGACTTAAAAGACCTAAGTGTTATTAATTAAGCCCCATGACACATTAAGGTAAGAGTTAGCGAGCCAGGTTTGCACATGGATGAACTGAGGCAGGAAGAGATTATGATTTAGCCAGAGTAACGTCCTGGATCTGTGACAATAGCAGAAAACAAGTTGTAACTACTTCATGCTGTAGGCACAAGGGAGCCGTTCCGGATAACAGATAGGATTCCAAGATTACTTGCCCCTCCCTCACCCCCCCCTCCCAATTTCAGGCTTTTCTACTTTAGGAGGTTCTGCCTGTGTGACTTCCAGTTGACTGGATAGCTCCAAGGACACTTATGGCTTGCCCACTTAAAAGTGTTTCAGCAGTTTTCATAACAAGATATATGTTCTAGGATGCAAGCCAAATCCCGACTTAAATTCCATGAAACATTCTCCTCTTTTCCCCTGAAAACATCGTGTGGAACTTAGTTTTGATCCTGTTCCAGTCAGCACACTGCGCACTAAAGCTGACATTCCTGTTTCATCAAAGTTCTTTATTAAAGGAAAATTCCCCTGTCAGTCTGCCCCGGAGATTGAATGGGACAGTTGGATCATTTTTCTGGGGATGTAAACATTCCACGTATGCCGGGGCCTTATGTGCATTTCATAATTGAAAGGTGATTTTCATTTGTTGGTAACTCCCTTCCAGAGCGGTGATTCCCCAGCACAAGGATGTGACACTCTCAGAGACTCAGTAGCATTAAGCAGTTTAAAAAAACAGAAACAGTTGTCTGAATTCAGAAGGAAACTGAGTCTATACCTTCCCAAGTTTTTCCATACTGCCTTGGCTTTTCTTTGATCTCTGGTGCCGTGAGGTTGACACCAGCAGAAGTTGTGTTTGCAGGAGACTTCAGCAGTCATGTCTGCTCTTCTGACAGATTCTTGTATTTCATTCCTGTGGAAGAAACTTCTCCACAGGTGTAAGCAGAAGAGTAACTTGGAGCACTTGCACATTTTTGTAAAAACCATTCTGCAAGTCAGGCTGAGCTATTTGGGCAAGAACTTGCAAGAAAAGGTTGAGCAGGGGGATTGCCCAAGAGAAACTCCAGAGTTCCCTTCCCACCTCAGCCACTCTGGGAGTCTGTAAATGCAGGATGCATGAAGTAGGGCTGGCATTTGACAGAGATTTAAAATTCCTGTGTATTTCTAGATATATGTGTGCTCTGAGAGGAGCACTTTTGGGACAGTACCCTGGGGTTCCAGAGCATCACGGTGATCATTTCAGGATCACAGCTGGATGTGTAATGGTGTCACCCTAAAGCTGCCTTTCCCAGGTTATGGGTGTGCCCTGTCCTGTGCAAGTTCTGCCCCATCCAGGTGTTTTCAGCCTGGTCTCCCAAGGGAAGCCAATCCTGACGTGTGATGGGTTTTGGACTTTGCTCATGTCAGTGCAGGACCACAAAGATTATCCCAGGTCTAAAGGCTGCTCCCTCTGTGGCTGCATCCTTATTGTGTAATTCCTCAGGAATTGCTCTCCACAAGTGCCTTCCTCATTCATCACTGGGAGTAGATCAGATGTGATGATTCTTACTCCTCTGAGCCCAGAAAGTAAAGGACCAAGTCTGAGTGAAATCCCTTCATTTGCTGGCCCCTAAATCACTGCCACCATCCCTTGTACGTTTTAAATAGGAAATTGTTTTCTGTCTGTATTTGAAAAGTTCCTGGGGTGCTGCTTCCAGCTCCAGGGTTCCCAGCATGGGAGGGACATGGACCTGTTGGACTGAGGCCACCAAGGTGATCAGGGGGATGGAGCAGCTCTGCTCTGGGGGAATCCTGGCAGAATTGGGATGGTTCAGCCTGGAGGAGCCTCAGGGTGGTCTGACTGTGGCCTTCCAGGACCTGAAGGGGTCAACAGGAAAGATGGAGGGAGACCCTTTGCAAGGCTCTGGAGTGCCAGGACACAGGGAAAGGCTTCCCAGTGCCAGAGGGCAGGGATGGATGGGATGTTGGGTAAGGAATTCTTTCCTGGGAGGATGGGCAGGCCGTGGCACAGGGTGCNTTGGAACAAGCTGGGATAGTGGGAGGGGCTGGACCGGGATCAGCTTTAAGGTCCCTCCCAGCCCAACCCATTCTACGATTCTGTGATTTGATGTTTGTACATCCCAACTAAATCTTCAGAAAATGCAAATACGCACCGCAAGTGCAGAGTTGATTAATCAGATTCACGATGGGTTGTGATTTTCAGGGGCAGACTGCTCACAGGGAATCATTGCTGGGATCCTGGAGGGGAGAGCAAGCTCTCAGCAGGTGATTTAAGAGGAGCTCTCCCTGGAAGGATGTGGCTCTGTCCCGGGGGAATTCCCTGGAGTGCCGTAGCTGCAGTGAGGTGCAGCTCTCCCGGCTGCTTCAGGAAACTCACACACAACCAGGTGCTTGAAAGCCTGCCTAACATGTTGTTTACATGTTGAGATGCCTAGATGGCCATTATTTAGTGTTTTAGAAAAATAAATATTTGACATTCACAGATGAAGACATTTTCAATAGCACTTGAAAAATTAAGTGGGAAATCATCCACATCTAAAGCAATCAGCTCAGGGGTTGGGTCGGAGCTTCCCGGTTGGCAGTCCTAACTCTTTCTAAATAAATTGCTTCCCAATCAGATCAGTTTCAGTAATTACATTGATTAGGGTGCTCTTAAATTCTTAAATGATAAGTTCTCTCATCATATCCCGTGATCCAAGGAAAGCCCTTGTCAGGACAATCTGCTGTAAGAAAATAGGAAGCTGAGCATCAGCCTGCAGTGCACCTCCACCTCTGCCAGCACTTTTCCATGTGGGATCTGAGGAGACCCAGCCTGTGCTGCCTCAGTTTCCCTGAGTGCTGGGTCAGGGGTCAGTGCCCAGCCCCGGGGAAGGGAGCGTGCAGCTGCTGCTGGACGGGGTTAACCCAGCAGCACAGGGATCTCTGCTCTGCCGGCACATCCAGAGTGCAGCGGGGGAAGCTCTCCGAGGGTGCAGCCCCGGCAGTCATTTCTGAGCATCCTGCTGAGCACAACCCTAAAGGCAGCACTTGGGAACTGCCTGTGCTGCATCAGAGCCAGCAAGCATCCACTGCCCAGCTTCTGCTGGAGTTACACAGAAAGGGGATGATGGAAATAGAAGTTATCCCTAACAGTTCTAACCTGTCTGAACTCAGAGTTCCTTTTTGGTGGGTGAGGAGTCTTGAAACACCTCTAGATCTGTGTTCATAGTATTCAGTGTAGCAGTATGATTTTAACTGTAATACTGTCAGGAAAGTAAGTTTAACTAAAAGGAGCTTGTAACTCCACAGCATCTGGAAAACAAGCTATGGATACTTAAAGGAACACAGTTACAAAAAATACATCCTACTAGTCAAGTGTATGTAGGAGAAAAGAACCTAGGACTCTAAAGCATTTGGTTTGGAACTTACCTGTAAATTAATTACCTCATGTGTATAAACAGGGGTGTTGTTAGCAGCAGAATAGGGCCAGGAAGGTGATGCTGCAGGGCTCATTAGCATCCTCAAAGCCTCACAGGGCAGGGAGGGATCCTGTCCTTGTTTAGGCTGTGTTTGGGATCAGCTAATTTAAGTTAATAAAGTAACAGGAACTCTGATCAAATCAGAGCAGTTGTTCTCAGCAGTTTGGCCTGTGCTGCACCAGTTCAGTCTAAATCATAACTCAGTTTACCCTAGGCCACTCTAACCCGTGATTGCTCTGATTTACCCTGTGCTTTGGCAGGTGCTGATTAGAGGGAGGGAGGTCATTCAATCTGAGGCTGTACCACAGGGGCTTTCCTGGCCCCCCAGCAGCAGCCGGGTCAGTGGGGAGCCCTGCAGGAGCCTCAGCCTGCCTGGGGACAGCAGCATTGCCCCTTCCCCTGGGGAAGGGACCTGGCCTAGCAGAGGGTTCCTGAGTGCAGGCAGGGCTTGCAGGGGTGCCCTGCTCTGCACGGAGGGGCTGCAGAGCTCACACAGCCCCGTGTGCTCCTTCCCTGTGCTGCCATTTCGCTCCCTCCACGCCTGCCTGGGTCACATCCAGGCTGCTGTGTTTGGAGTGGGCCCTGCTCCAGGCAGGAGGGCTCACTTGGCTGCAGGTGACAGCCAGGACCTGTCCCCTGTCCCTGCTTCATCCTCCAGTGCCCCTTCCAGGGGATGGAACACCCCCTGAGAGGTTTCCCTTTCCTCCCCATCCTGGGGCCTCTCTGAGTTCACCCTGCCAGGGGAGCTCGATTGGGTGCAGGAGGCTCTGGGCTGGTGGCTGCTGCCTGCTGCCCAATTCCAGCCCTCCTGGGAGGGGAGAGGGACAGGAATCCTGCAGGTGAGCTCGCTGTGCTGCAGTGGGGGCTGTGCCCAGCCCCAGCTGTGGGAGCACTGGGAGGGGATGGACGATGGCCAGGGCAAGGAAAGCAGGGACTGAGAGAGCTCCTCACCAGCTCTGTGGGCAGCAGCTCTGAGCAAGGCAGAGCGTGAGCTGCAGGCTTAAGGTTTGTTTTCAGAGAGGGAAAACAGTACACAAAAAGTAAAGGAAGCGTTTAATAAATGGCAGGAAATTTTACAAGAATGTTCAAGGCACTTGCGGGCATTGTGAATGTGGGATTTAATGCAGTATATTTGATTGAATTACCTACCTCAGTTTGTCTGACACCTTGAGCTGTGTCAAGACCAAGCAGTTGTAGTTAAATCAATTTAAATACAATTGGAAAAGCTTGTTTATTTTGCTTATCAGGCCAGAAATTATAAAGATTACAGGAGAAAATAAAGTTAGTGTAATCATGGTGCTTTTATGTTCTTAAAGTAAAGATTTGGAAGAAACTTTTGAGGAGTTCATTGCAGCTAAAATAACATTCCTAAACAACTGTAATTACTGGGTTTAGAGTGCTTTATTTCTGTGTTGTTTAGGGACTGGGAAGCTCATTGGTCCTTTTAAGGGAAAGGTCTTTGGGAGCTTAGTTGGAGAAATGGGCTGCAGAGATCCGGGCTCAGGTGAAGAGGTGTCAGACTTAATTGTTAGTTGTGATTACTCTGTTGGACTTACTTGAAGATAATTCTCTTCTGATAGCAGATTGGTTTATTATATACCTGAAAAGGTTTGATAATGTTCCATCTGGAGGATTAATAGTTAATACAGAAATGTCCTAAGTCAATTAACATAATACAGTTCTGAACCATAGAATAGTTTAAGATTAGAAAATAAACATTTGTCACTGATGGTGTGATTTTCCAAATGAAAAGGTCATTTTGAGAGGATTTCTCTGCTCTCTCCACTGAATGGATTCCTGTCCTGCCTGGGGCCCTGAGGTGTGAGAGTGAGTGCAGCTGCTGCTGTGCCATTCCCTGGGAGTTACTGTGCCATTCCCTGTGCCATTCCCTGGGAGTTCCAGGGGCTCGGCTGTGTGGGAATCACAAGGGTAAAGGCTTCTTTGTGTGTCTGACAGTCTGCTTCTGCAGAGATGTGCTGATAGACCCCGCTGCTCTGCGGCTCCCCAAGGGATTGTTGGGTCTGTGGTGGCACCCAGAGCTGGGGACGAGGCTGCAGGTGACAGCCATGGGATGTTCCCTGTGGTTCTGGGTTTTACCTGGGGCTGGCACATCCTGCACTGGGCCCCACTCGTGGCAGAGCACTGGGAGTGGGGCAGGGGAGGTTTTTCCAAAGGTCACAGGGGACAGGTCTCTGTCACAGCCCCCTGGCCACAGGAGCGGGCAGAGGATGCCACAGGACTTGTGAATTCTGTTAGAGCCCTTGGGAGAGCAGGGAGGAGCCACGGGAGAGACAAACCAGGGTGAAAAGGCTGGACAGGAGGGTTCAGAGCATCCACAGGATGGAGGCAGAGACCTGAGAATCTGTGCAGATTCCTGTGCTCAGGATGGGGTTTCCATGTGTCAGAATCTGTGCAGATTCCTGTGCTCAGGATGGGGTTTCCAGGTGTCAGAATCTGTGCAGATTCCTGTGCTCAGGATGGGGTTTCCATGTGTCAGAATCTGTGCAGATTCCTGTGCTCAGGATGGGGTTTCCAGGTGTCAGAATCTGTGCAGATTCCTGTGCTCAGGATGGGGTTTCCATGTGTCAGAATCTGTGCAGATTCCTGTGCTCAGGATGGGGTTTCCATGTGTCAGAATCTGTGCAGATTTATTCCACCCCTGGTCTCCAGCCTGGGGACTCAGCTCACTGGAGGGGCAGTGGAGAGCCAGAGCTGCCTCAGGAGCTGCAGGGCTGGAAGGGATGCAGGGCAGGGAGGAATGGCAATTAGAAATCATTCCTCTCACCTCCATTAAAGCATTTCTACCCTGGCACAGTTTTACTGAGTTGTTTCTTCAGCACTGCTGGTGAGAAGGGATGAGTGCTCTGTCATGTCCCCATTGCACAGAGGTGACAGCTACCTTTTTCCAAGTATTTCTTAGCTATTTAAGGTGACTTGCATTAAATTTGTTATTTAAGTGAACTCAGGTCTCCTCGGTACCTGGAAAATTTCCCCAAATTCTGCTGCAGCTGCTTTGTAATGTGATAAATTGACCACAGCCAAGACTTAGGTGGCTTGGTGCTTTCTTCACCGTAGGGATTTCTGATGGCCAGGCTCACTCCTGGTACTGGGGAATGACTGGAAACCAGTCCAGCAGCCATGGAGGCTCCCAGGTGATGCCAGCCCGTCCTGTTCTTGCTGGTGTCTCTGCTTTAGGACCCCTCAATGCAGATTCTCAGCCTGTGTGGGGATCAGGGCTCTGAGCCGTGCGGGTTTCCTGCTGCAGCTCGTGGATCTGTGGTGCAGGTGCTCAATCCCCCTTTCCCCCAGCTCGAAAAGCCCCTCAAAGTTCCCAAAAAAACCCAGCATCCCCTCGCTCAGCAGAGCAATGCCCTGGCTGTGCAGAGCCAGACCTGCAGCAAAATTCCAGCACAGCCAGAAAGTTCTCACCTCACTGCATGGTGCACGTTTCAGAGTGGCTGAGGTGCATTAGACCAGCAAAGAGGTGACCACCCTTTGAAAGAAATAAGTGAAATTCAGAGTGAGATCACTGCAAACATTACGGTGTGGATGCAGGGAGGTTTTACCCTGCAAAATTTCTGTTGTCATTGGTGGCTTGTGCTTATTTTACTTTGTGTTATTGGAATATTGAGCAGAAACTTCCTATAACTTTCCATTGAGTAGGCAACAAGGCTTGTTGATTGTTTTTTTTTCTTGTGGATTTTACACCTAAAATAAAACAGGGATAAAAAAAATAGAATTAAAATGAAATGTATAAAATAGCTTCATTTTGATGCAATCAGAGGAGTCCCTGAAATTCATTTCAGACAAGTTTTTGAGACAAGTTTCAAGTTTACCATGTCTCAATATTCTGTTTTAGGGGTAAAAATATAGTATCACTCACAAATGAGTACAGCTGTTAAACCTTCAGAACTTGTTTTCATGTCAGTTTTAACTCAGGTACATGCACAAATTAATCTCACATTTGCAGTTTTGTAAGAATGAAGTTTTCCATGCAGGAAAGAGGCCAGGATGGGCTATGAAGGAGTCAGGATTAATTCAGCATGTATTCATAAGGGAAAATGATTTGTTTAAACTTTGTCTGGACCCTAAGTAACACAAATCCTGACTGTGCTGGAATTTTCCCCATTTTTAGCAACAGGGTTGATTTTTTATTTTAAATCAGGGAAGCCAGGTGTGAGGAGAGTATGAAAGCAGCCCCGTGCAAAGGGGTGAGCAGAGTTTAACCTCTTGTGAAAGGCTCTGAAGGGATACAGTGTACCCAAGAAAGCGTTTGACGGGCGTGAGAATCATATTATCTTCGGGAGAGTCTTTATCCCACAATAAAAATAGTCTGCTATTTTTAAGGCCAAAGGAGCAGCCAGGACCCTTATCTGTCCCTTTAAACGACAGCAACCTGACAAGGTCCTGTGGGATTCAGGGCTGTGGTCCCCGGGAGGATTTAGGTGGGGTGCAGCAGGATTGGGTTTTTTGGGGAGGTTGAGCAAAGGGCAGCTCTGGGGCTGTGCAGACCTTGCAGAAATTCCTCGATTCTCCTCACAAACACAGCAGTTACTCCATGGCTTCCACAGCCTTTACTCGGGCTCATTAACCTGCTTGTTTCTGGGTTTTTTTAATTAAAAAGATAACTAATGCGGGTGAGCTGAACAATTGGAGCAGGGAGCTGCTCAGGATTGTTTTGTAGCCAGCCAACATCCCGGAAGGTCTGTTCAGGAAGTGTTTGCAACCTGTCTGTGCCACGGCTCGTAGCACAGGGGCCTGCCTTCCAGAAATAGGCTGCTGTGTGCCCGGCAGTATGGATTAAATGTCCAGAGGGCCTGAGGACAGCTGCTCCCTCCAGAACCCAGCAGGAGCACGGCTGGCTCTGTGCAGTCTCTCACTGCTCCTCCAAAACTCGAGTTTTCAAACTTCCCTTTCCCAGCCCCTGAGCTCCCAGGAGCCCCGCAGGGCCTGAGGGTGAAATTCTCATCTTGGCAGCCCCAGAGCTCGTAAATTGGGTTTTCTTTCTGCAGCAGGTTTTGGGGTTCTGCTCTGAGGTTTGCTGTCCCGTGGTTACCCCAGCGTCCTCCTTGCTTAGTGTGACACAAACTACAAAGCCTGAATTAATTCCCAGCCTGTACCCTCAGTGCAAAGAGAAAAATATCTTGGCTGGGAGGGAATAAACTTTCAGTTCCAAATGCATTTGGTATAATCAAAACAAAGCCTCACTAGCAAAGGAATGGCAAAACAGAAATGTGATGGCTAGAGCAGAAAAATAAAGGAACAAAAGATGTATTTTCTGTTGAGGCCAGTTGTAAAAAGCTGCCATCCTTCTCTGGCAGACTCCTTCTAAGGATGTGTTTGTCTTAGGGGAGATACTCAAACTTTGGGAGAGTAGAAATGAGCACAAGGTGGATGTGCTGAGGGACCAGGGTTCGAACAGGGCGACTGAAGACCAAGATTTCAAGCAGGATTTTATTTCAGATGGAAATGATTCAGTGCCCTGGAAGGTGGGGAGGAGCAGAGGATGGGCTTTCAGTGAAACAGGGAGAATTTAGAGGTGCCTTTGATAGTTGTATTCTTTACTGTTGTTTTGATGGAACTTGTAACTGCTTTATACATTTATCCAGATTTCATAACCCAGCACCAACATCTGAGCAGTACATACTGGGTGATTTGCTGTTTTAATAAATCAGTGCCTTTTTATTTTGCTTTCACCTACCCCAGACTAGCATCACTTCCAGACTGCTTTGAGTCAGGGTTTCCTGGTTTATTGCTCTCTCAGTTCTGCAGTGGCAGAAAAACACACCTGAAGATTGGAGAAGAGTGACAAGTAGCACAGCACATTGGAAAATGTGAAATACACCTGCCAGAGTGACATGAAACAGCTGTAATTTTCTAGGGCAAGAGAATGAGTTGGTTAAAAAAGGCCGAGAGTTGTTGAAGGGGAAGAGTCTGCACATCTTCAACTAACAAAGAGTGTTTTCCTCGAGGTGTGGAAGTGCTTTGGGTGGGGGCTTTACCTGCCAGTCCTTGCCCTGGTGGGTGCAGCACGGTGGCTGCTCTGTCCCCAGAGCCCCTTCCCGTGTGCCTGGACAGCAGCCCGGGCTCTGTGTTCCCTGGAGCATCCCGGGCTCCGTGTGAGGGGATCCCAGCCAGCTCTGGGAGCCCATCTATCCCCTCCTCGGGGTGTTTCTCACCCTGCAGTCTGGGGCACATCTCAGAAATGTGCTGACAAAACCTCTCTGGTGGGCTCGGGTGAGAGCAGACCGAGGGAATTTCTGCTCTGGGCTCCTCTGCTGCAGTGACTGAGAGCAGCACTCACACCTCAGCTGGGGGGGCTCTGGGACACTGACCCTGCCTCTCCCTCCATTCCACACCCCTCACTGGGCACAGCTGCTCAGTCTGGGGACAGGTCACAGCTTTGTGCACTTGGTCACGTCTCAAAATGTTAAAAACGTTAAAAAATAATTTACTCTCTTGGCTTTGCGTAAAAAACGTTTCAAGGAGTACCCCGGATACATTAACAGAAGTTTTTCACCTCCTGTGTTGCTGTCACCGAAGTCACACTCTGGGCATGTTGGAGTTGTCTGAATCCTCTGGAGCTCCTGTGGAGTGGAGGTTTGGGGTAGATTGATTTCTGTGCTGGCAGTTCAGTGTTATTCCCTAGTGCCAAGCTGAATGGAGAAATTGTTCAACATTATAGTTTTGAATTTTCCTGTCACTTATATCTTCCTATTGTTCTTCACCATTGTTCTTTTACCATCTTCAACCTTTTCCTGTGTCAAAAAGCCCTAGACCCTGTAATTAGCTGTGCCTCACCTAATTTTCCTTTTAATAGTTTGGGGGAAAGCACAGAAAACCGCAGTGTCATGTGTGGTGGGAAATAAACCATCCCCAAGTGCAGATCCCGAGGGGGTGTGCTCTCAGTTTGAAATGTGAGTCATTCCCAGGAATTTCTTTCCTGGAACTCCAGTGTACCTGTGCCATGGAATAACAACAGTATTCTCCAGGTAGGGAACCTGACACTTGCTGTGTGTGGACTCAGGAAAATGGAATTTATTGCAGCCACAGCTCCTCCAGCTCCTGCTTTTTAAGAGCTCCTACATTTTGTTTTCCTGACCCACAAATTATTCATTGGATATTCCTTTTAGTCCTTCTTTGCCGTGTTCTCTCTTGAAGAACAAGGTTTTTCCTTTTATTTCCCACACTGTTTCTGGGTTTGTATTAAATGTAGGAGTAATTGAAGAGAGAAGGGGTTTGGGAGTAGATTTCCCTGGGCACAGTGGAGGTGGCAGTGGCAGCCTGGCCTCAGGCCCTCGGTCACCCAGCTGTGCCATCAGCCTCTCAGGGATGGCACGTGCTGGGGAAATCCAAATCCTGCAGGTCTGAGGGAGGAAATTCCCCTGCATGCTTGGACTTGATTATTTTGACTGTGTTAAGTGTTGTAGCCTGGTTCAGGAAAGAGCCACGACTATAATTCAATAAAAACTCCCCTGCCAAGTGCATCCAGAGCTGGGAAAGCAGGCTCCTGTCTCTGAGAGGATTGGAGGTACCTGTTGCTAAGTCCATTAGAGATATTTATAACCCCAGGCTTGATACCCAGGATGTGCAGTGAGCCAGAGGAGTCCCTGGCAGGGCTGCACAGAGGAGCTGAGCGTTTCCCTGCTGGATAAATACGTGCTCACCATTGACAAATATTGAACTGGTGCATCCTTTGTCTGACTGCTATTTGTTTCAGTTCTGGAAAACTCAGGTGACTGGTACTGTAGCAAGTTTGGAGTAATACTTTCATTCCCACAATGGAATTTCACTAGTGTCAGTCTCCTTTCCATGATTTACAGTTTCCTTGAATTCCTTTTTTCCACACATCTCTGTTTTGCGTGGTCAGTACAGCAGTGCCTGTCCCCTGAGGTGGCACTGCTGGGACATTTCCAGTGCTGGGGGCAGCTCTGGGACCCTCCTGACCAGAGGGACCAGGAGGGGCTGGAGCATGTCCAGGGCAGGGAATAGTGCTGGGAATGAGCTGGAGAATTCCTGAGGGAGCTGGGAAGGGACTGGAGAATTCCTGAGGGAGCTGGGAAGGGACTGGAGAATTCCTGAGGGA
>VZTB01009783.1:84230-96275 GCA_013397245.1 Thryothorus ludovicianus | reverse complement strand
GCCCTTCTGGCTCTGCACAGCTCCTGCCAGGAGGGGACAGCCCCAGACCAGGCTCTGCTCCCAGAACAGGGACAGGACAAGAGGAAACAGCCTCAGACTGTGCCAGGGGTGCTTTAGGTTGGACATCAAGGAGCATTTCATCATGGAAAGGGCTGTCCAGCTGTGGCACAGCTGCCCGGGGCACTGTTAGAGAGGTGTGGCAGCCCTGTGGATGTGGCCCCTGGGGACATGGGTGAGTGGTGGCCCTGGGGACAGCTGGGCTGAGCTGCCTCGTGTTGCTGTATTGACCTCTGAGGGAAATGCTGAGCATGGACCTGTGGAAAATGCTCTCCATGTCTGCTGGCAGTTACAGTGAATATTCCATGTGGTAATTCTGTGTAGCACCACATTTCAGCCCTGGCAATACCCACAGAGACTTTCCCTGCTAAGTGTGACAGCAGTGTCACTACCTGGGTCATTCCTCTTCGTGTGAGGCTGAGATTTACCTGGGAACAAACACAGCTGTGTAACAGGTTTTGGACTGGTTTTCAAAACTATTATCAGTATTTCCCTGTCTGTGACTCATCCCAGTGCTGCCACCGTTGCCTTTTCCTGAACAACATACCTGTTGTGACATTACTTGTATGTTAAATGTTGCAGATTGTTTATTCTGTCTCTGCAGCAATCAGATCCACACTAAATGGGCCCCAGGAAGGCAGCTTACATGTTAAATGCTATATTTATTCTGCCTATGCAGCAATCAGATCTACACTAAATGGACTCCAGAAAGGCAGGCACTGATTCCTGTCATGATAAGCATACAATTTTCTTTAAAAACCTGGTTTTTGTCATGATTTCAGCTAGCAAAGGCAAATTTCTTTCTTTCCAGTATTTCTGTGCATTACACCTCAGATGGATTTCTTGCCACTTCATTTTTCTGTTCCTGATCCATCAGAAGAATGATTTTAAACATGAGGAGTCCCCTCCCAAGCAGCCCAGCTCCAGGCAGCTGCAGAGGGCAGGTCCCCAGCCCAGAGAGCAGGGACATTGAGGCTGGGG
Organism: Thryothorus ludovicianus; assembly: GCA_013397245.1. NCBI lineage: Eukaryota > Metazoa > Chordata > Aves > Passeriformes > Certhiidae > Thryothorus > Thryothorus ludovicianus. The sequence goes on along the minus strand of VZTB01009783.1, from coordinate 95,237 downwards.
TGTGACAGTACCAGCAGCCCTTTTGGAGGCTGGAGATAAATGAGATGCATTCCCTGGAATGGCCTTTTACTCTGCTTTAATAAATACAGCCCTTGCTGTACTGTTGCTAAGGTCTGATGTGCTTCCCAAACTCAGCTGTCCTGAAGCTCAGTTTGGGTTCCTTTGCAGAGCTGCTCTGTCCTTGCCCACTCTGAGTGCACAGGTTCCTTCTGTAGCACTTGACAGCAATTTAGATTTATGCCTCATCTCAAATTTGATGTGGGGACTTGCAGTGAATTATTTTGAGGAACAGAGAGAGGGAAGAACTTCCTGGGTCACAGAGTCCAGTCATTTGGGGCTGGAGACAACAACAGGCACCCTGCAATCACTCCTTTGGCAGGGCAGGTGACACCCTCCTGGTGGCAAGGTGTGACTGTTCCCAGGTTGGCCTCCATGCCCTGAGAGGTGTTTCCATTCTGAGCAGGGGGGTTTTTCCTGGGTCATGGTGTTCTCCCTGCTGTGCTGGGTGCTGTCCCCGTGGCCAGATTCCATCGTTTGTCCCTCTCTGTGTGGGGATTTCTCAGGGCCACGGCTGCTCTGTGCCCCCAGGTTCAGCAGCTGCAGCTCCCCACGCTCCCCCAGTGAAGGATCTCTGCTCTCTCCCCTGCAGCTTTCCATGTGGAGCCCATGAAGATGAGGCTGAGGACACGGAAGGCTTCCCAGCAGTCCAGCCAGCTGCACACGCAGCGGGCGCTGCGGGCCAAGCGGAAACACTCGGAGGTGGAGGAGCCCTTACCTGGCGGCGGGGGAAAGCCACCCAAAAATGAGACAGGCCTCTTGTCCTCCATCAAAAAGTTCATTAAAGGAAGCACACCCAAGGTACGCCGGCTGCAGGCCCCTGCCCTGCTTTCCCAGTTGCTTCAGATCTGATTGAAAAGCATTTCTGTTGAGAATTAATCGTGTGGTGGAAGTGAAACGTAAAGAATTGGAAGGCAGCAAGTGCCTGTGAGTTGTGTCAGGTAAAGCAGACTTGGAAACCTTCAGGAGTCAGTTGTAGGTGTATTTAACAGTCCAACAAATCACAGGCTTTATTACCTGGTGTTTCTTTGTGAAAATGTCAAATAAATTCAGTACATTCTTAATTTCTGTTCTAAGGATTCCTTGAATCCAGATTTAAGGAATTACCAGTACTAACAACTTAGAAAAGCCAGTCTGTAAGCATTTATTTCTTGACTACTCCTGGCAATCTTTATTCAAAATTGTTTAGGAGTCATTGAGTCAATGAAGGTCAAACCTCACAAATCCATGGAACTGATGCAGCTGCTCAGGGATTCCTGCAGTGAGCAGTGCCCTGCCTGGAGCATCACATCCACATCTTGGTGGGGAGAACCACGAAATCTCAGTCTTGGTGCAGCTGGAAAGCTGAGCTTTACTGCTCTGCACATGTGGACACCTGTTGCATGTGCTGCATGGACATTTGAGTGTTCCCAATACACACACACACACACACACATATATATAAACTTTGATAGGCTGAATATAACCTTGCAATTACTTCAAAAACTGGCTTTTTCTCTCTAGATGGAGGCCAGTTAAAAAGCCCACATCATCCATCCCAGCCGTTCAGATACTGCCATTATGTAACTGCAGATTTGAAAGAAGAGTATCCAGGAAGTCATAACTAATTTACAATGCATCCCAGATCAGCTACGTGATAAATAAAACTCTGATACAGTTTCAACATTTTATCGACTTGTTGTAGGTGTTTTGGGGGAAAAGGGTAAGAAACCTGTCATAAACACGTGCCTGCACGTAGAGCCATGCACAGAAGATGTGCAAAACTCTTTGGTTCTGTCTCATTCCCATGAGTGCTGCAGTCACTTATTTCCAGGTAAGGAGAATCCTTGGATCTTTCACATCTCAATTTTACCCTGTGCTGGTGTGGATTGTCACATTGGGTATTGTTGGGCAGTTCACCCCCTGTGTATTTAACAGGCAGAGAAATCAAGTTTTGAAATCAGGTGATTTTAGTTGCCTTGTCTCTGCATTTCCCAGCCTCTGCAGCACTCCAATATTTATAGACTGGCCGTAAAGACAATTTTTCTACAGCAGCTCCACGTACAGTTTTGATTCCCCATACTTTGACTTAGTTTAAACTCATGTAAAGTCCCAGAATTTGCTGCACGTTCTGCAAGTGGAGCAGTCAGGGGATCTTTGGTGAGCTTCCTCCAGGAGATAACGCTCTGCTCTGTCCCGTGGAAAAAGAGGCACTGCTCAGTACATTTCTGTTCTCCCCTCTTTTCTGTTTTAAGGAAGAAAGAGAAAATCCCAGCAAGAGGAGTCGGATTGAGCGGGATATCGATAACAACCTGATCACCTCCACCCCCCAGACCGGGGAGAAGCCCAACAAACAGATCTCGCGCGTGCGGCGGAAAAGTCAGATGAATGGAGGTGGGCAAACCTCCCCTCGTGCTCTGCACTGACCCGGGGCCTCCTGGGGCTTCTGCCTGGCTTCAGGGGAGCAGCGCCGAGCTGGTCCTACAAAACAGGATTTTCCAACCCTCCATCACCCCCCAGACACGCCTGCTGTATCTCTGTGGGAACAGCTTGGATCAGCAGCGGCCACTTCGGAACTAATTTAACTTTTTAAAGTCCCATAATAATGGGGCTTTAGCTCTTCCCCCATTTTCTCCCAAATAAAAGGGGATTTTCTCCCCATTAAAAGGGGAACATGACCCTGTGACTCTTGGTGTTTGTGGAAGTGAGCAGGTGCCCTTAGATGCTGCGAGCACTTGTCAAACACACAGACAGGTTTCTGTCACAATTGTGGGATGAGAGATCGCCCTCGTTACGTGTCAGATCTGTGCCTTGGATATTCATTAAATTAATAATTAATAATATTCCATCCTCTGTTGTCTATGATAACAACTGGCAGTTCCTGCCGTTCTGGGCGGTGTTGGTGCCTCTGTGTGTGCAGAGAGGAGCCGGTGCTGGGCTCTGGAGCAGCTGGAGGCTCAGCCAGGCAATCCTGGCCCTTCCTCCTGCCTCCCTCTAGTGGAGTGCAGCTCCAAACCACCGCCAGCATCTGCAGCTCCAAACCACCACCAGCATCTGCAGCTCTGCTCTTCCTGTGCACCAGGGCTGCTCCTGGAGAGGAGCTCAGGGGCTGTTGAGAGTGGACATTTTGGGGTTGTGCTCTCATGGACCCAGCTCAGCCACTGGCTGAACCCACCCAGAGCAGCCCCAGAGTGCAAATGCTGACCATAAAGGAACTGAGGCAGCTCAAGCCCAGCTGGCTGGGGTTCAGACTCGTGTTATTTCTTTTCCAGAAGCTGGAAGTTATGAGATGACAAACCAACACGTAAAGCAAAATGGAAAATTGGAAGATAACCCTACCACAGGCAGTCCCCCACGAACAACGTTACTGGGAACTATATTTTCTCCTGTTTTCAATTTTTTTTCACCAGCAAATAAAAATGGTGAGTATTATTCAAAAAGCCAGCAGTCTTAAAGCTGAGAGTGATAAATTTTTGTATGAAATAGCTGCTTTGAGTGACAGTACGCTTTTCATTCTGGTTTGCAAACCAAGAGTTACTGCTGCCAGGCAAAAAGACTCCTTAATTCTTGGATGTGTTAATGAAAGAAGCTTACAAGCATTAGAACTTTGCTTTCATAGATGTATTTAGTGCACTTTTCAGTGGAAAAAAAAGAGATTGTCCCAAACACGTTTTAAAGTCATTGTCGTGGTGTTTGGTTTGGTCCCTGTTTCTGTGGCATGATCCAGTGCAGGTCTCTTTGATTACTCTGGGCCTTTGTGTGGCTGGTGACGAGTGTGAGCACTGTGTAGGAGCTCAGGCTGGAGCTGAGGGGAGTTTGGGAATGTCCCCCAGGAACGTCGGGCTCCGACTCTCCGGGCCAGGCCGTGGAGGCTGAGGAGATTGTGAAGCAGCTGGACATGGAGCAGGTGGACGAGATCACCACGAGCACGGCCACGTCCACCAACGGCGCCGCCTTCCCCGGCCAGCCCGGCCAGGCCAGGGTCAACAACGGCCTGGGGGGCAGCGAGGAGCCGGGGGACCGAGACCTGCCCCCGCTCACGGGTAAGGGACAGGGCAGGGAGGGTGATCAGGGGTAAGGGACGGGGCAGGGAGGGTGATCTGTGACCCTCACGGGTAAGGGANCCCCAGGAACGTCGGGCTCCGACTCTCCGGGCCAGGCCGTGGAGGCTGAGGAGATCGTGAAGCAGCTGGACATGGAGCAGGTGGACGAGATCACCACGAGCACGGCCACGTCCACCAACGGCGCCGCCTTCCCCGGCCAGCCCGGCCAGGCCAGGGTCAACAACGGCCTGGGGGGCAGCGAGGAGCCGGGGGACCGAGACCTGCCCCCGCTCACGGGTAAGGGACGGGGCAGGGAGAGTGATCAGGGGTAAGGGATGGGGCAGGGAGGGTGATCAGGGGTAAGGGACGGGGCAGGGAGGGTGATCAGGGGTAAGGGACAGGGCAGGGAGGGTGATCTGTGACCCTCATGGGTAAGGGACGGGGCAGGGAGGGTGATCCTGGGGGGCCAGCACCTGGCAGGGACTCCTGTGCCACCTTCCCTTAGGAAAGGGACAGGGGACAGTGCCTGTGCTGAGAGAACAGTGAAGGGTGATCCCAGGGAGTTCAGCCCCTTGGCCGGGATTCCTGTCCCTCCTTCCCCTGGAAAAGGGACAGGGGACAGTGCCTGTGCCAGAGGGGACAGGGAAGGTGATCCTGGGGGCCAGCACCTGACAGAGACTCCTGTCCCTCCCTCTTCTGGGTAAGGGACAGGGAGGGTGATCCCAGGGAGTTCAGCACCCGGCAGGGACTCCTGTCTCTCCTTCCCCTGGGTCATGCAAACAGTGTTAATACTGATTTTTATGGTTACTAGACAAATCTGGTTATGCACCAAAGGACAGTTTTGGCAGGATTTATCTATTCCTGGTGTGACTCAAGCACCCTCAGCGCTCTTCCCATGGAAGCGGAGATTCCAGAGGAAGGGAATTTCTTTTAATGCTGAGCTTGCACACTCTGAACTTGCTGCTCTCCAAGGAGAAATTGGCTACATTTTGATATCTTGTATTAGAACCACATTGTAAATGAGAAACACACAGATCCCGCATTCATTTTCCGTATTTTCTTCAGAAGATGACATCTTTTTTTGACAAAAGCTGTAGCCATTAAAATTCATCTTCTGTGTGCATGGGCAGCATCAAATCCTGAAGGGAGCCCTCCCCAGAGCCCCCAGCTCTGGCAGATGAGCAGCTTTGAGCAGGGGGGCTCAGGGAGCCCCTGGCAGGGCAGGGGGGCTGCAGGGAGAGTTTCTTTTCCTCCCTCGTGTCTCTTTAAAGAACTGCACTAATAAGACCAGCTCCTGTGGTTTTTTGTTTTATTTTTTGTTTTGGTCATTTTCGTTGAATTTCAGCACCAGTATCTCCAGACAGTGGCTACTCATCAGCTCATGCAGAGGCCACCTATGAAGAGGACTGGGAAGTCTTTGATCCGTAAGTGCCAGTGTTTCTGCTGGAAAGAGTAAATTAATCAGTGAATGAAGGGACTTCTGTTTAAACTGGATCATTTTCATGGTACAATAATGAACTCCTAAAGCTCTTAGCTTAAAAGTTTGTATGCTCATGTGGGGATTATTTCAGTTTAAAATACTCCTTGTGCCTTAAATATTTCAAGTATTAAGTTGGGCTGCAGTTCAATAATGTACATTTTTACAGCAAAATCTGTTTTCTTTTCAGATACTATTTCATCAAACATGTCCCCCCACTAACAGAAGAGCAGCTGAACAGGAAGCCAGCTCTGCCACTGAAAACCAGAAGCACACCAGAGTTCTCATTAGTTCTAGACTTGGTAAATATCTTTACAAACACAAACCAAAGCAGGGGGATGGAGCATTTCCCTTATTTTGTTCATTGTGGGAATCAGTTATGCTTGCTTTAAACAAAGAGTGTTGAATGTTGCATAATTTTGGTTAAAAATAGTTGGGAAAGAATCAATTGTGGTAGGAATAGAATGTGAGCTGTATTTGTCAAATACTTACATGCTGCTTTAAAAAAACAAACCAAAGCATTACAGTTTGAACATCTCAAACAATTATCTGTCCCCAGAAAGCTTCCCTAAATCCACTGAGGGAAAAAATGAGGTGGAATAAATAAGAAAATTCAGTAATGAGTGTCTTTCCTCCAGACTGATGAAAAATTAAACTTTTCCTTCTTAGAACATTCTCAAAGAGCACCAGTCCAGGTTTTGATGTACTCTTATAAAGCATTTTTGTCGTTATGATCACTTGTTGCAGAGTCTCTGTTGCGGAAGTTGTTCCAGGCCCTGGGAATGGTGGTGTGGTTTTTTGGGCAGCATCACTTGGGCCATCCCTGTGCTCGTAGGAATGGGTGGATTATTCTCACTGAAACACACAGGCTGGAACTGAAGGACAGGAGAGCCCACAAAATAAAATATCTCCTTATAACTACACCCCCAGCACACAGTTTTAGTGAAGATTTTAAAAAATTACAATAATGAAATGTTTCATTCATCCCAGGAATTTTCTTCAATCTTGACAGCACTAGCACAAAAGTACATTTTCTATTCTAAATAAACCTGCTTGAAAGTGAACATAAAATGCAGAAAACTGCTTCTATTCTCAACACTGTTTTTTCACTCTCCTTTCTTTCTTTTATGTAACTTTTTCTTTAGGATGAAACATTAGTGCACTGTAGTCTAAACGAATTAGAAGATGCTGCACTCACTTTTCCTGTTCTTTTTCAAGATGTCATTTACCAGGTAAATAGAAAAACACAAATTTTTTGATTTTGCTTTTGTGGGAAGCCTTGCTGTGTGTAGTTGTTCCCAGCATGTTTGGAGAGAGAGGAGCAGCAGCCTGGCATTTCACACCTGTCTGGTGACACACTGCAGATCTGGCAGGAAATTTTGTATTTTGTGTTCCCTTTGCAGCCCCTCCCCGTGAGCCCAAATCCTGTGTTGGGGTCAGAGGGAGGCAGAGCCCTCCTGGCTGGGGCCTCTCGTGACTCCACAGTCCCTCACAGGGAATGGTTTCTCTGTGTGTGCAGTTCTGTGCTGGGGGTGGTTGAGTTTTTGGAAATACAGCAACAACTGAAGCCTTTTTTAAATCCCTTGTGACACCCCCAGGCTCAGGTAGCTGTTGGTGGTTACTAAGAGGAGGATTTAATTCCTGTGCCCAGGGCTTGAACTGCGGGTGAGAGCCCAGTCAGGGTGTTAAGCCAAAGCAGGCAGTTCCATTTTTAATTGAGAGCTTGCCCAGCCTGGGTGTTTCATTGCCTTTTTCCCAGTTCCATGCAGTTGTGCAGTGCCCGTGTCGGGGCTGGTGTCACTGAGCTGCTCAGGCTGGGAGCTGCTGGGGTCCCTGGGGTGCTGTGCTGCAGGCCCTGGCCTTGCTCTTGGTTTCTGCTGCCCCTTTTGAGCTGTGCCCGTGGTGGGAGGGGGTGCTGGGCTGGGCTGGGTGCTGAAGCCCCTCTCTGCTGCAGGTGTACGTCCGGCTAAGGCCGTTCTTCCGAGAGTTCCTGGAGCGCATGTCTCAGATTTATGAGGTAAAACTCTCACACGCCACCTCTGAGTTCCTTCTCTCAATTGCATCCCCTTACCTGTGCCTCCAGTGGTGACTCTTGCCCCTCCAATCCCCAGATCATCCTGTTTACTGCTTCTAAGAAGGTGTATGCAGACAAGTTGTTGAACATCCTGGACCCCAAAAAGCAGCTGGTCAGGTAAAACCAGAACAGAGCCCTGTGCCTGCCTGGGGTTCCTCACTGCAGTGTCCCCCTGGCTGGTTCCCTGGGGGTTTGCCTGGGCTAAGGGAGGGCAGAAAATGGGCTGAAGTGATGGAGTTGGTGCCTTGGGATTAAAGAACCCCTGTCCCTGTTCAGTCCCTGCTAGGCTGGCTCATGGGAAACGGCCTCTTGGGGATCCAAAATGTGCTTTGAAATACACCCTGCAAATAAAGGAAATGAAATGAGTGCCTGATTTTAAACTATTCAAACTTGAGTTATTTGTTATAAGTTGTGATTTCTGTAGCTTTTACAATCAGCATGCTTTTAATTCTCATTCAATCACAGAATCACTTGTCTGTTGGTTTTGTATTAGAGCTGGTTTGGTTTTTCATTTCTTGGTACTGAGCTTTGTTGGGAAGTGTTTGGCTTTTCCAGTTCCTTAAGGCAGAAGGAAATTGCAGGGGTGAGATTCTGTCACTCTCACCTGCAGGGGGACTGTACCTGGCAATGCTGGACCCAAATTGATTTCTGCTCAGGGGTTTGCCCTGTGTGAGGTGTCCCAGGCCAGGGATCCCCTCCCTGGTGGTGCCAGAGCTGGAGGATGGTTCCCAGGAGCATCCACAGCAGTGTGGGGCTGTGTCCCTGTGTCCCAGCTTCCTACAGACCCCCAGGCTCCCAGGGCTCCTGTGCTGGGGCAGGGAAGAGCTGATGGCCCCAGAAGGGTCTGGGATCCTGCAGGGATGTTCCTGTGCTGGGATCCTGCAGGGATGTTCCTGTGCTCTGGGATCCTGCAGGGATGTTTCTGTCCTGGGATCCTGCAGGGATGTTCCTGTGCTGCCTGGCTCTGCCTGGGGCTGGCCCAGCTCTGCCAGCAGCCCCAGGTGCCTGTCAGGCCCCACACATGTGACTCACTCTCTATATATAAATGCAGCAGCTCGTTCCCCTCCATGGCAACGTTGGGAGCTCAGCTCCTGTGTGGAATTGGGCACTGTGTGCACTGTGAGCACTCAGTTAAACGTGCAGGCAGCCCCAAACCTGCCTGCTTTGCAGTGTGGATACACCATGACATGGGAGCTCTGTCCCTGCTGGTTTGTCAGTCAGTCCTTTTAGTCAATCCTTGCATTTCTCCTGTCCTGAATTGCACAGGAGCAGGCTGGTGGGCAGGGAGGGAGTTTCCCTGTCACACTTTGTGTTGTGGCACGAGGTGGCACAGGGAGGCCCCATCTGTGAGGCTGGGACAGAATGAAGGGATAACAAACCCCAAGAAACTGGCTCTGTGCAGCCCCTGGGGCTTGGCAGATCCTCGGGGTGTTCTGGGTCCCCCCAGCAGCCTGTCTGTGAAAAGGGTCAGAAAGAAGAGCCTGAATAAATACAAACACCCACCCCAGGACTGGGGCAGTGCAAAACCCCCGGAACTGGGCATTTTACCAGTAAAAAGCTCTGAAGAGAGCAGAAAAAGGGCACAATTCTCTAACAGGAGATCAGAAGAGAAAAAACTGGACAATGCTTGGCACAGCTCTGTGTTCCTGGTGCAGTGGGGACGTTGTCCTTGGTCTCATTAATGAATTTTTAAATTTTCCTTTAACGACAGGCATCGACTCTTCCGTGAGCATTGTGTGTGTGTACAAGGGAATTACATCAAGGATTTGAACATCCTGGGCAGAGACCTCTCCAAAACCATCATCATTGACAATTCACCACAAGCCTTTGCTTACCAGGTGAGGGGCTGGGGCAGGAGACACCTCAGGGGGGCAAAACCTCCTGAGCGGGACAGGAAAAAAACCCACGCTTGGATTTCACTTCTTATGCAAGTTTGGGGCTTTGTGTTGAGGTTTGCAAACCAAACTATAGGGAAAATAATCAGGAATCTGTAACTTGAAAGCATTTTTCCCCAAATGCTATTTCACAAGTCATATTTGTAGATAAATTGAATATAAACTGTGCGTTGATGATTTTTTCTTTTCATATTTTAACCTCAGCTTTCCAATGGAATTCCTATAGAAAGCTGGTTCATGGATAAAAATGATAATGAACTCCTAAAGTTGATTCCATTTCTGGAGAAACTCGTAGAGCTGGTGAGTGTTTGCTTTCTAGGCTTTTCCCAAAAGCGTCAGTGAGTTCCTTTAATATTTTCCCCTATTGTTAAGGGTTTCTGAGTCGCTGAATTGAGGCTGGTGAGGCTCACACAGCAGAAGGGGACTGTCCTTGCTGACTGTGCTGGGAAAGAGGGCTGTGGGCTCGTGCCATCCCGGGGACATTGGGAATCTCTGGGCATTTTGCTGCCTGTTGCTGGCTGTGCTGTCTCGTTCCTCCAGTAAATCCCTGCTGCAGTGCCGTGGGGGTCTGGAGCTGTTCCTGGCTCTGCCCTGGCGTGGTTTGTGTGGTTGCACTGGGAGAGGGCTGGGAGGCACAGAGCCCTGCTGCAGGGGGCTCTGCCTGTGGTTCTTGTCCTAACCCTGCCCTTTCCCCCACAGAACGAAGACGTCCGACCTCACATCAGAGACAGATTTCGCTTGCATGATTTGCTACCCCCCGATTAAAGCCTTTGCTCTGCTGCCGAGGGGAGGAAATGCAGGACCCTGTTGGACTAATACAAAACATTGCCATTACTGTTGAAATTTTGCATTTTTGTACCCCGTCTTGCTTTTCTTATCTTTGGTGCCCAACAATGGTCAAGGGTTACAGGAAGAGACTTTCGACACCTGAGGTTGCCGCCGTCAGTACAATCCAGTGCCCGCAGTAGGGAGGCTAGAACAGAAAAGTCTTTAGAACTAGTGCAACTCCAAGGAAATTTTTTTATGTACAGGACATCTGCAGTTTATAAAGAAAATTCTGTTTCTGCCACCAGCAGTCTGACCTGTAGAAACACAGGATTTTATGATACAACAGAGATTGAAAACGGACTCGGATTTTCTCTCTGTTCGGTGCTCTAAGTGGGTTTGTAGCCACTTCTCTGTTACTTTCAAGATTCTCATTTCAACAGGAATGGCCAGTAAAAGTTGTTTTTTTTTTTCCTGTTAAGGTTTATAACCTTTTTACATTTTTGACCTGTATTAGATTAGAATTTCATTATGCATTCCTTTTAGTTGAGGCGCTTCATAGTTTTTCTGGAAATAGCCAAATTTTGTTAGTTTTTTATTAAACCGTTGGCTGGCCGTTTCCCTGCTTTGTCTGCCTGCATCCTGTATATTTGTTTAAAAGTATTCTCTAGTTTTAGCCCACGTAAGTTTCATTTAGAAAGAAAAAAAAAAAAAAAA
>VZTB01009783.1:66192-83612 GCA_013397245.1 Thryothorus ludovicianus | reverse complement strand
CCCTCCTGCCATGCCATCCTGCCATCCCCTCCCTGCCATCCCCTCCTGCCCTCCCCTCCTTCCCTCCTGCCATCCCCTCCTCCCCTCCATCCCCTCCTGCCATCCCGCTGTTCCCGGGGGAGCAGCCCGGCCCTGGCTCCCCCTGCAGCCGTGGGCTTTGTGCAGCGCCGGCTCTCCCGGAGGGAGGATCTGTACGAGTTAGGAAGCGTTTGCCTCTCGACTGCATTACCACGCCACAGGCTCGGACTGGTTTTGTGTAAAAGATGTCACAGAACGGCACTTTTTCTAAAGAGAAGTTTGCTATTTTGTATGCTTGATAAGAAAGTACAGTATTGGAAATTAAAGGTGGACAGCTGATAATTGAGAAGTATGTCAATTAATTTTTTATGTATATTACCTGTTTACTTGTACAATTTTATTGTACAAATTACATGCAGCTTCATTTTCAAATGAGTCCTTAAAATAAGGAAAATCTTTTTAGCAAAACATTTAATTTTTGTATTTTTGATTTTAAAAGGCATGAGTTATGTCAACTTTTTCCAGTGTATTAATGAAGATTTTAACTTTTCATCAGGTTGAGTGTTTTCTTACTATATTATCTGTTGTGTATGTAGCTAGCACATGGTGTCACTGAACTGTTAAAACTTAGCATGTAGAGCAAGCCTGTTTTGTGGAAAATCCTTATTCATTAAAAACAAAATCATCATGGCAGATTTTCTGCAAAAAAAGTGAAAACATTTGCAATTCAGAATACTGATTTTTTTTGTATTTAAAGAAAGGTATTTTGCTTGCAGGAAAGAAATACTACAGATTCATTTTAATGAGAATCTTTTAAATGTATTTATCTTTAGGGCATCTGGGCATCTTTACGCTGTTTGTCTTATGTCTTTATTGAAATAAAATGTACAGAACATTACCTTTACATCTGCTTGGTGCAGCCGTGTCCCCTGGGCAGCTGATGCAGAGATGGATGGATGGATGGACTCTGGAAGGGGCAGATGGGGCTGCCCGTGGGCTGCAGCCCCTGCTCACTCCTTCCTTGCCTTGTCAGTCTCAGTCTGAGGGGTTTTGGGTCTGTGCTGAAGCTTTGCCTGACGGGGGATTCCTCCCGATTTCTCCACAGAGCTACTGTAAAACTCAGATCTGCCAGGATGAGCCCAGCTGCAGCTCATGGCCTTTTCCAGCTGTGGTGGGATGTTCACCTGTTCCATCCTGATCCCCGGGTCCTCTGTGGCTCCAGCCCTTCCCAAAGAGCTCTGGAGCTGAGGGAGCCAAAGGCGTGCTGCCCCTCCCAGCCGTGTCTTTGTGCCCGTCAGACCCGCGAGGGGAACCCCAGCGTGGTTCTGCATCGAAGCACAGCGGGACTGGCACAGATTGCTCAGTCAACACATTCAATATTCCCATTTTCCTGTGCTGCAAGCCTGCTGTTTGGCACTGAACTCTGCAGAGTGGTTCTGCCTCCTGCAAACCTCGCTGCTGTGAGGCAGAGTTCTCGTCCGCAGGTTTTATTTCTGTCGTGTCCATCTCGAGGGGGAGTCCCCTGTTCCTGTGCTGAGGTCTGGGCCAGGTTGTGTCCCCAAAACCACCCCTGTAAGTCAAGACTTTGTTCCTGTCAGTTTTCAGCTTTGAAGTGGAAGAAAAGAAATCGTGTCTGTGTTCTGCTGTCAAAGATAAATTTAAATATCCTGTGTAAATCCTTAGAATTCCAAATTACATATTCCAATATTAACATATTTCAAATCACTGCACAATTCCTGGCAACTTTGTGATTTTCCCCACAGCACCCTGAGCCTGTGAAACTGTGTGGACTTGGTGAGGATATAACTTGTGACATTGTTTGATCCATAGGTATAGTTCTGTTATTATTTATATTGTCCGGTAAATGGAGAACAGGAAAAGGATGATAAATTTGAAAGTCTCTTATTTTTTCTTTGTGTTTTTCCTAGACACACGTGTGTGATTTATACAGGTATATACAGAGATCATTCAATTGTTATATGAAAGGCACGTTCTAAATTTATTATCTTCAGACAAAATCTATCCTCCTTTTCCACTTACTGGGGTTCTCCCAGGAATTGGGAGCTGGCAGCGAAGGAGTGAGCGATTCCAGCTTTCCTCTGCTGGATGTTACAGGACAGAGGGGGAGGAGAACCTCGCGCCCTGGTGTGGATAAACCCGAGCGCGGCGTGGCCGAGCCGTGCCAGGATCGTGCCCGGAGCACGGCGGGAGTGGAGCGGGCTCGGCCAACCCGGTTATCCCGGTTATCCCGGCTGTCCCGGCTATCCCGACTGTCCCGGTTATCCTGGCTGTCCTGGCTGTCCCGGTTGAGGCGGAACCACCGCGTGTGTAGCGGCGGGGCCGGCTGAGCCCGGCAGTGCCGAGCCGGGCCAGGCCGGGCCGGTCCGGTCCCTCCGCTGCGCTCCCGGGCTGTGCGGGCGGCGGGGCCGGGGCGGCTTCGGGNGAGCCGTGCCCTGCCCGGAGCCGTGCCCTGCCCGGAGCCGTGCCCTGCCCGGAGCCGTGCCCTGCCCGGAGCCGTGCCCTGCCCGGAGCCGTGCCCTGCCCGGAGCCGTGCCCTGCCCGGAGCCGTGCCCTGCCCGGAGCCGTGCCCTGCCCGGAGCCGTGCCCTGCCCGGAGCCGTGCCCTGCCCGGAGCCGTGCCCTGCCCGGAGCCGTGCCCTGCCCGGAGCCGTGCCCTGCCCGGAGCCGTGCCCTGCCCGGAGCCGTGCCCTGCCCGGAGCCGTGCCCTGCCCGGAGCCGTGCCCTGCCCGGAGCCGTGCCCTGCCCGGAGCCGTGCCCTGCCCGGAGCCGTGCCCTGCCCGGAGCCGTGCCCTGCCCGGAGCCGTGCCCTGCCCGGAGCCGTGCCCTGCCCGGAGCCGTGCCCTGCCCGGAGCCGTGCCCTGCCCGGAGCCGTGCCCTGCCCGGAGCCGTGCCCTGCCCGGAGCCGTGCCCTGCCCGGAGCCGTGCCCTGCCCGGAGCCGTGCCCTGCCCGGAGCCGTGCCCTGCCCGGAGCCGTGCCCTGCCCGGAGCCGTGCCCTGCCCGGAGCCGTGCCCTGCCCGGAGCCGTGCCCTGCCCGGAGCCGTGCCCTGCCCGGAGCCGTGCCCTGCCCGGAGCCGTGCCCTGCCCGGAGCCGTGCCCTGCCCGGAGCCGTGCCCTGCCCGGAGCCGTGCCCTGCCCGGAGCCGTGCCCTGCCCGGAGCCGTGCCCTGCCCGGAGCCGTGCCCTGCCCGGAGCCGTGCCCTGCCCGGAGCCGTGCCCTGCCCGGAGCCGTGCCCTGCCCGGAGCCGTGCCCTGCCCGGAGCCGTGCCCTGCCCGGAGCCGTGCCCTGCCCGGAGCCGTGCCCTGCCCGGAGCCGTGCCCTGCCCGGAGCCGTGCCCTGCCCGGAGCCGTGCCCTGCCCGGAGCCGTGCCCTGCCCGGAGCCGTGCCCTGCCCGGAGCCGTGCCCTGCCCGGAGCCGTGCCCTGCCCGGAGCCGTGCCCTGCCCGGAGCCGTGCCCTGCCCGGAGCCGTGCCCTGCCCGGAGCCGTGCCCTGCCCGGAGCCGTGCCCTGCCCGGAGCCGTGCCCTGCCCGGAGCCGTGCCCTGCCCGGAGCCGTGCCCTGCCCGGAGCCCGCCGTGCCCGGAGCCCTTGCGGCGCAGGGAGGCTCAGACAGCCGCTCATGAAGCAGCACCCGCTGCTCTCTGGGGGATCCAGCTGCTGCTCCCCAGCTGCTGCCCAGCCTTAGGGCGCTCGCCCCTCGCTTTGTGCCGCCTTTCGGGCCCTTGGCTGCGAGCGCGGAGCGCTGGGGGAGGCGTCAGGGCGGCTTTGATGACGGCAGTGCCGTGTTGGTGCTTCTGCTGCTGGCCTGAAACTTGTGTGCTCTGCCAGCACGTCCTTTCCACCTGATCTTCCTGCCTCTGCACACCCCACGAGGCGCGGTTTTGCCGTGTCTCAGCGTGGTGTCACCGCGGCAGTGGGACTGAAACCTGTGGGTTGTCATTGCTGGTGCTTCTGGAGGCAGAGCTGCCTCCAAGGCTGTTTGCTCCTGCTGGGCTCCAGCTGCCCTTGGCAGGCTGGTGGTGCCACAGAAACCTCCATATCCGTGTGGGTAACGCAGAGGGGTGCCAGGGAATGCACAAGGAGCACGCCAGATGGGGACAGGCCAGGCTGGACAGGGCTGGCAGCAGCCTGGGCTGGTGGAAGGTGTCCCTGCCCACGGCGGAGGGTGCAACTGGGTGAGCTCTGAGGTCCCTTCCAACCCAAACCGTCCCGGGATTCTCGAAGTAGAATAAGGCAACTAAATGAGACTTTTTGTTTCCTCCACCCTGGGACATTGTAACATTGGGAAAGGACTCAGGGTTAGTTTTGAGGACACTGTTACCAGAGTCTCTGAAAAGCACCAGGAGTTTTTCTTGGGGCTCAAGCAGAGTTCTTCTCATAAGTAGTACAGAAAGAGTAGTTCATCTTCTCTTAAAAAACCTAAAGACACCAAATTTCTGTGATTCTGTGTGTAATTTTCCTTCTTAAATTCAGTAGTAGCCACGGCCCAGTGTCCCAGATGTCCCATTAGAGCAGCAGGACAAGGACAGCTGTGAAGAGCAGCTCCAGGCACTGGGGATGAGTGTGCACAGCGTGGAAGTGACACGGGGGTGTGTGACAGGCCCAGGGGTGTGTGACAGACCCAGGGGTGTGTGACAGACAGCTGTGTACAGACATCTGTAGCTCACACTGTCTGGGGCATTTGCTTTTCCTCCTTCCCTAGAAGGTGAGGAGCTTTCCTGCTGGGAAATGTGTCCAGGAGAACTGGGCCAGAGTGGCTCTCTTGGAGACACCTGAGGGCTCCCTGCCTGTTTAATAAAGGAACAAATATTCCCCACATGGAATCCCACATTGGTTTGGGTTGGAAGGGACCTTAAAGCCCATCCAGTGCCACGGGCAGGGACAGCTCTCACCAGCCCAGGCTGCTCCTGTCCAACCCGGCCTTGGACACTGCCAGGGATCCAGGGGCAGCCACAGCTGCTCTGGGAATTCCAGCCCAGCCTCTTCCAGGGAACAATTCCTGCCCAATATCCCATCTGTCCCTGTCCTCTGGCAGTGGGAAGACATTTTACATCTTACACCTAGTGAGGATGCAGCTGCTTAACTATTTCCAAGGGATTATGGATTTAGTGCCAGAGCTGCATCTAGAGAGGATCCAGCAAAGAAAGGTGTTTGACTCTGGTTTATTTTCCTTTGATTTGCTCTCCCTGCTGGGTTCCCAAAGGCTGCTCAGGCTCTGGATCCCTCAGTGCCAGGGCCCTCCGTGGGGGAATCCCCCGTGGTCTGAAGTGGCAGCACCAGGTGTTTCCTGACCATGGCTTTCTGAGGCTCCTCACATTTTGGGATGTGCTCTGCGTCTGCAGCTCTGTATTTCAGAAGGGTTTTTGGTAATGAACTTGCAGTAACTGGTAATTTGGGAAACGTCAACTTCCCAGGTTTAAAATTAGCACCTTTGGTAACAAAACTCCTCTCAGTGCTCCCCAGCACACGTTCCCCAGCAGCTGGGCCTGCTGCCAAGGAATTTTCATCTATTGACTCAGTGCTGGCACAGCCAGAGCAGGGCAGTGCCTGCTCCTCTGCTGGGGCTGGGAGCCCCTGCCCAGCCCCTGCCACCTCCCAGCCTGGCTCTGGGAGCTGTTCCTGGAGCCCTGGTGGAGTTAAGGACACAGGAACAGTGTTGGAACACTGGGGAGTAAAGCTGTTCCCTGGGAATTACTGTATCACTGTGGGGACAAAGCACCAGCGAGGATGGCTCTTCCTCCAGAGAGCTCCCTGGGTTTACAAACCAGGCAAGGCTGGCAGGATTTGGCATTCCCTGGGTTTATAACCCAGCCTGGCTGGCAGGATTTGGCATTCCCTGGGTTTATAACCCAGCCTGGCTGGCAGGATTTGGCATTCCCTGGGTTTATAACCCAGCCTGGCTGGCAGGATTTGGCATTCCCTGAGTTTGTAACCCAGCCTGGCTGGCAGGATTTGGCATTCCCTGGGTTTATAACCCAGCCTGGCTGGCAGGATTTGGCATTCCCTGGGTTTATAGCCCAGCCTGGCTGGCAGGATTTGGCATTCCCTGGGTTTATAACCCAGCCTGGCTGGCAGGATTTGGCATTCCCTGGGTTTATAACCCAGCCTGGCAGGATGGGGCTGGGGCACACCTCGTGGTGTGCTGTCCCTGCCCTCTGTGAAGTGTCCCAGAATCCCAGGGCCATGGATGGATCCCTCATGGCCAGGCTGCCCTTCCTCTGCACTTTGCACCTGACTCCCAGCCTGGCCAGGCCAGGGCAGCTCCTGGGTGCTGAGTGGAGCTGCTTAAGCAGTGGGTGTAACAAAGTTAATTAGATGTGAGCTGAAATGATGCTGCTGCTCACTCAAGTCAGCTCCCTGGAATGTGGAAGGGAAGCTGAGTCCCCTGCAAGTGCCAATTATCCAGGCTGAGCTGGTGGATGGACTCAGGTGTCTCTGTGCTTGGATCAGCACATCCTGGTGGAACGTGGGGCTCTGCACAACTCACAGCCTCCCAAAAAACCCTGCAGCCACAGGAATGCTCTTCCCAGCACAGGACAGGTCCCTGGGGTGGTGTGGGGCAGGACAGCCTGTGCTGGTCTAACGTGCTTTCAGCTGGGCTGGGCGTTTCCAGCAGTGAATTTGGTGATGTTCAGTGTCTCATGGGACCAGAAATGAGAATAAAATCCTGTTTTTGTGGGTGGTGTGGGACTCTTTGTCACCTGGCAGTTGTAATTATTGACACAAGCTGATTGCTTGACCAAACCCTGCCTTTCTCATGGTGAGAACTGGCCCCAGCCAGCGTGGACAGCTCCCAAACCCCTGAGGTACAGCTGCCGTGGCTCCCTCACTCTGGCACCACATCTGGGGGTTTGTGGGCACTGGAAGAGGTTCCAGGTTACAGACAGAGGTTCCAGATCTGTAAAAGGATCTTAACTGTTTTGCAGGATAACTGGGATGATGAGGAGGAAGAGGAGGAGGTGAAGGAGACAGAGGTAAAACAAGGTGAGGCTTTAAGGCAACCCTGACTCTGTACCAGCATGGGAGCAGACACTGGCTGTGCCTGGGGTGTGAGGATCAAACCTGAGCAGGGCTGAGCTTTACAGAAATGTCTTCAGCTCTGCTCACTCCCAGCACCTGGCTTCCAGTGCTCCTGTGCTTGTGGAGAGGGAAAAAAAAATCACCTGACTCCTGAGAGCTGTGTTTGTTCTTCCACCTTTCACAGAGCCGAAAGTTTCGGAAAAAAAGAAAATAGCAGAAAAAATCAAAGAAAAAGAAAAGCTACAGAAGAAAAAGCAAGAGGAGCTTAAGAAAAGGGTAACTCCTGATTTCTTCTGGGTCACATAAGATTCAGAGGGCGGGTTTGATTTTGTTTTTTGGAGGTTGAGCGAGATCTGAAAAGGTCTTGATTCATCTGATAAAGCAAGCTTAGGTCTTGTCCGTGATCCTGTCTGGGGCTGGGAGCTCTAATTCCTGTGTAATTTAACCAGTGATTGGCCCTGTCCAGCTCCTTTGTGTGCAGCACGTGCTGGAACAGGCAGGAGTGGGAGTTTGGTGTTTCTTCCCATTCCTTGTGAAATGAACAATTCATTGGGACTCCAGGGAATGGGTTCCAGGTTTTCCACGTGCCCTGAGTCGGGCAGCACTGGGTGATTCAGTGCCACTTGTCCCTGTGTGTTTTCCCTGCAGTTAGAGGCACCTGAGGAACAGAAGGAGCTCACCCCAGAAGAACAGTTGGCAGACAAACTACGGCTAAAGAAGTTACAAGAGGAGTCAGATCTGGAGTTGGCAAAGGAAACCTTTGGTGAGTGAAAGCAGCAGGAAATAAATGAAGCACGAGCAGGGTTTGGCTCTCAGCACAGAGCTTGTGGCACTGAGAACAAAGAGGTAGCAAAGATGCTGATGCACAGCAGCATTCCTCAAACATGGAAGCGTTTCCTTGGTTGTGGTGATGATTCAGCCCATTGCTCAGGGAGGTGGCACAGAGCACAGGGGGTGCCCTGGGTACAGCTGCAAAGCACCAGCAGAGTTCTGCACTCAGGAGGCTGAGGCAGGAATTGTTGATTTGAGGGGAAGAAGGAGCCTCGTGGTGCAGGTTGTCCAGAGAGCAGGAATGGCTGGGTCAAGTTACTGAGTTCGACTCAGCTTCAGAAATTTTTGGACAGAGACTTTGGACGAGGGTGTGGAGTGACAGAACAAGGGGGAATGGCTTCCCACTGCCAGAGGGCAGGGTTAGGTGGGATATTGGGCAGGAATTGTTCCTGGGAAGGTGGGCAGGCCCTGGCACAGGTGCCCAGAGCAGCTGTGGCTGCCCCTGGATCCCTGGCAGTGCTCAAGGTCAGGCTGGACAGGGCTTGGAGCAGCCTGGGACAGTGGCAGGGGTCCCTGCCCTGACAGGGTGGCACTGGATGGGCTTTAAGGTCCCTTCCAAGCCAGACCATCCAGGGATTCTCTGAAATTACTGAGTTCTGCAGCAAATTTCCTTCCTTCCTGTAGGGCCAGGGATGGGCCCTGGCTATGGGGGGAGCAGAGCTCAGGGAGGTGGGAGCCAGGTTCAGGGCTCACAGCTCATGTTCTGTGTCCCTGCAGGTGTAAATAGCACTTGTGGAATAGATGCCATGAATCCCTGTTCTAAAGATGACTTCACGGAGTTTGGGAAGCTGCTCAAGGAGAAGATCACACAGTACGAGAAGTCCTTGCATTACGCCGGGTTCTTGGAAGCGCTGCTGCGGGACGTCTGCATTTCCTGTAAGTGCAGCAGCCCCAGCTGGGCTGCAGAGCTGGGCTGCAGAGCTGGGCTGCAGAGCTGGGCTGCAGAGCTGGGCTGCAGAGCTGGGCTGCAGCTGCAGCTGCACTGGGAAACTGCTGTGCCAGGCAGGGCTCAGGGCAGGGAGCTCTGTCTGTGCTGAACGCAGCACTGACCTGAGCCCATCCCCACAGACTGCACTGAGGAGCCTCTCCTCCTGCACCTTGGTTACAGACAGGCATCTAAAAAGTGGGAATTTTTATGCTGAGCTAAACCCTGCATGTTTTTCTTGAAGCCATTTCAATAATAATAATAATAACAATAATAATAACAGTAAATTCTCTGAGGCAGATAATTTGAGTACCTCCTTTGGAGGGAAACGGTTACAAAACTGAGTTAGTGTAATTCTGGAAGTGCAGATTAAGTGTCCTGGAATTGAGCATGTCACTGGTGGCTGGAGCAGTGGCTGGGGTGGTTCCCTGCCCTTCAGTGAGGGGTAACTCGATCCCGGGCAGGGCTGGGTGCATCCATCATCCCAGCTGGCAGCTTCCATCTCAGAGGGATTCCAGAGCTCCCGACAGGAGGGACTCCCAGCCTTGCACCATTTATTGATGAACATTATTTACTGTTAATCCAGTGCTCCTTTTGATACGTTTTCCTGTATTTTACTGTCTCCTTATTTTACTGTTCAGATGGCTCAGTAAGACTCTTGTGTTCAGTAACTTTGCAAGTTTTACCTTCTACAATGCTCAGGCTTCCAAGGAACCAGCTGGAATCCTTGCTGGGATTCTGAGGACCAGAACCACCCACTCTGTGTTCTGCTGATTTAAATCAAGTAATTGCCCATAGTTACACTAATGCTTCTTTCTAGTTTAGAGACTGTGGATGTTATTTAACTGCCTTATAAGAACAACATTGGTAAGGAATCTTTTTTTTTTTTTCCCTTTTTTCTCCCTGATGCAGTGGAGGTGGATGATTTGAAAAAGATCACAAACACTCTGACAGTATTATGCAGTGAAAAACAAAAACAAGAGAAGGTAAGACTGGGGCCATTCCTCAGGGATCACAGCCCCTGCTTGAGGCTCCCCTGCATTTATCAGTCACTTGTTGAGAGTCACAGGGACATGGGATGGAAGGCAAAAGGGGGACAGGGACACCTGGAACTGTCACAGCTTTCCTTGGAAGAGAAAACGCGTGGGGTGGGAGCCATCGGCAGGGCTGACCCTGGCTGGGCTGGTGCCACAGCTCTGGGCCTGTCCCAATAACACCCTGGCCCTCACAGAATAAAGCCAAAAAGAAGAAAAAAGGCGTGGTGCCTGGCGGGGGGCTGAAGGCGACCATGAAAGACGACCTGGCCGACTACGGCGGCTACGACGGCGAGTACGTGCAAGACTTTGAAGACTTCATGTGACATTTATCTCCCTTCTGTTGTCTTTCTGTTGCCCATAATCCCTTAAACATGTAGCACAACCTTTCTTCCTCTAAATTCTGCCAAATGCTACAATCAGAATTGCAGTATCTGTGTGCTGGGGCTGGAGGCGCCGGGGCCGGGCGGAAGCTCCGGGCGGGGGTAGAATGGAAAGTGTAAATTGCAGTTAAAACCCAAAATTCTGATAATGGGCACTGCTGCTAATTACAGCAACAGCCACTAAATTGGGAAGGAATTGGAACGAGGTGAAGGACTATAACCAGCACAGCTCCATGACATGGCCTTAACTGTCCCTGCTCCAGGGCCAGGGCTGAGCACGAGCAGTTTGCAGCAAGGGCAGGGTGTGCACGTAGAGTTCCAGTCGCTTTGTCTTGAGTTAGAGCTTGAGGATTTCAGTATTTTGGGAACTGCCAACTTCAGTGTGGAATACTGCACCTGGGAGCGTGTCCCCTGGGACAGCCACTGCTCCAGAGCCTGACACCTGAACAGCCCCTGCTGGGGCAGAGCAAAACCCACTCCTGTCTCAAGGATGAAGTTTAGTTCCATTCATTTAAATTTCTACTAATGCAGCTGTCTGGGTTGGGTGTTCTTTAACAGTTAATTAAGGGGTTAAGTGTAAAAGAAAAAACCAAACCACACTACTCCCTTGGGGCTCTCCTGGGCTGTGGTGGGGCTCTCACGACTCGGCCGTTTTCTTTCATTAAAAACCAAACTTGCTTAGCAAACTGCAGCAGTTCCTACAGTTGGGCAAATTGTTATGTTAACAATTACAACATCTGCAATGTTTTATAAAGCAACTAATTTAATAAAAATCACTATTGAGGACTTCACCAGGCTGGCCTTGGAGCAGTTCTTACGGGGCCTGACAGGAAAAATACCTGAAGAGGGAGAGTTACAGAGCTGAGCTGTGCTGGGGCTGTGCCCATGGCTTGGGCCTGGAGAGGAATTTGTATTTAATAACTGTAAAAATACATTTGCACTTGATTCTTTCTTTTACTCCGAGACAGCAGAATTAGGAATGTGCTGTTTAAAGCTGTACAAGACTTAGAAATCAGACTGGACCCACAGAACACATTATTCTACTGAAACCTTCCCTGTTCCTGCTTATTCCACTCCCTGGGCTTGGATATCCTGCACACCTGTTTCAGCCTCTTCGGATACAATTCCACATTTAATTTACAATTAAATTAGTGGCTCCCTCCCCCGTGCCCCTAATTTAAAGAGCTGCTGGATCTCTGCTTCACCCCCCACCCCGGGCCAGTCAGTGTTTGCTGGTGACTTAAGTAATTTACAAACAGTAAGATTTATTGTACAAAACACAAATTTTAGGTTAACACAGTCTCAGCATTTTAAATGCTGGCAACCCTGGCCAGTTTTCTGGAGTAATTTTTGCAGAGCAGCAGAGCCCTGGGAGCAGGTCATTGATAAAATCTGTGTTAATCAGCACTGACCCTGCAGCCTGGGCTGGGATCCAGCTGGGATTCAGTGGGATAGGAGGTCGTTGAGGCAGCAGCCAGTCTGGGGGTCCTTCAGCAGGGAGTTCACCACGTCGTAGAGCCTGTGCTCGTAGGCCAGCCTGTAGTGGGTGTGGATGTCCTCACAGTGGCTCAGGAACCGCCTCAGGTTCCTCAGGGCAGCCTCGCCAGGGGCGTGCACTTTGACCCTGCAAGTGTCATGGAACAGACACAGAACCCTGAGACTGCTGCTCGGGGCCTGCAAGGATGACATTTCCAACCAGAGGCTGCACTCAGCACCTTCACCTGAATCCCCTGCCTGGTTATTTGCTCTGATTCCTTTTAGAGATTTGCTCTGCCCAGCCCTGAGCTCTCCCTGTCCAGCCCCAGGACAAGGCTGGATCACAGCGAGTTCATGCTGTGCTCAGCCACCAAACCCACCAACAAATCCTTCCCTGGCAGGGTGGGCAGGGGCTGGGCTGGAGTTCCCAGAGGAGCTGGGGCTGCCCCTGGATCCCTGGAATGTCCCAGACCAGGCTGGACAGGGCTGGGAGCAGCCTGGGACAGTGGGAGGTGTCCCTGCCATGGCAGGGGTGGCACTGGGTGGGATTTAAGGTCCTTCCCACCCAAACCATTCTGGAATTCTATCTCAAGTCCCCATAACAGCTTGAAGAGTTTAACCCTTGCCCTGCTGTGCAGGTGAGGCTGCAGTTTGCCCCCAGAACCTCACTCACTTGTTGGCCACCTCCTGGAACAGGCTGGGCCGCAGTGGCTGCTGCTGCCTGAACTCCTCCAGGTACCCAAAGTCCCCCCTGGAGATCACCTGCTGGAACAGGACCTCAGCCCAGTCTGGCAGGAACTCGTAGGCCTCAGCCACGATGGCTGCCTGCAGGGAGAGCAGAACAGGGAGGGATTGCACAGAACATTCCATACAGGAGCTCTGGGGGGCTCCTGTGTGACCCACCTGGTCTGGAGGGCAGCTGTGAAACAGGGGGACAAAGCACTGTGAGCCCCTAAACAGGGACACCTCTCCTCATCCCAGAGGGCTCCCAGCCTGGCCTGGGACACTGCCAGGGACTCAGGGATCCACAGCTGCTCTGGGCACCCTGTGCCAGGGCCTGCCCACCCTCCCAGCGACAATTCCTGCCCAAAATCCCATCCAGCCCTGCCCTGTGGCACTGGGCAGCCATTCCCTGGGTGCTGCCCCTCCATCCCACGTATCCCATGGGATATAAGGTCGGGGTTACAGTCACAGGGGCCTGAGAAGGAGCTGAGCTCTCGGGCACTGCAGTGACCAAGTGATTCCCCAGCTCACCTGGTAGAACCTGGGCAAGGCCAGGATGGCCCCTGGCAGCTCCTGCCTGCCCAGGTTGATGATCCTTGTGCTCTGCCCCGAGCCCAGGAAGTGCAGCTGGAGCGTGATGAGCCGGGTCAGGCGGCGGCAGCGCAGAGCCTGGCGCACACACGAGTCCTGCAGCAGAGACCAGAGCCTCAGGGCACTGGGGAACATCCCTGGGAGCAGCCTGGGGCTGGGGAACAATCCTGGGAGCAGCCTGGGGCTGGGGAACATCCCTGAGAGCAGCCTGGGGCTGGGGAACATCCCTGGGAGCAGCTCAGGGCACTGGGGAACATCCCTGGGAGCAGCTCAGGGCACTGGGGAACATCCCTGAGAGCAGCCTGGGGCTGGGGAACATCCCTGAGAGCAGCCTGGGGCTGGGGAACATCCCTGAGAGCAGCTCAGGGCTGGGGAACATCCCTGAGAGCAGCTCAGGGCTGGGGAACATCCCTGAGAGCAGCTCAGGGCTGGGCAGGGTCTGGGAGTTCTGCAGCTCCACGTTCATTGTGCCCATGAGCCTTACACAGAGTTTTGTCCCCACAGAGCCTTCCAGCATTGGGTTTAAACACTTCATTTGCTCTGTCCTTGCTAATTAGGCTCCTGGTCCCTGCTCTGACAGTGGGGAACTCACCTGTAACCCCAGGGGCTGAAGCCTGAGCAGGGGCCAGCCTGGCACACTCAGGTACAGCCAGGCTGCAGGGACACAGATCCCTTCTGCACTGGGCCCTGCACACCCTCCGTGGGGCAGCTCTGTGAGTTCTCCCAGCCCACCCCTCATGCCCACAAGTCATCCCATCCCATCCCAATCCCATCCCAATCCCATCCCATCCCACTTTACCTTGGAGTAACTTTCTGCTGCATCAATGAACAGAGTCAGAGCTTTCAGCAGCAGCTTCTTTAAATTTGCAACATCCTGAAGAGACTCCTCTGAAACAGGAAAAAAAGAAGGAATAGCCAATTATTTGTAAAGGTGACAAAGTTACAGAACTCCCTCCCAGTGCCAAGTCTGTCCCTGGTGTTGTCTCAGCACCAGCAAACTGAACCCAAATTTATGCATTGAAGGAGGAAAACACAGCCTTGAGTTAATGGATCAGGGCTTTGCTGGAGCCTGGGCCAGAGACTGGAGAGAAGCACCCACCTGTGCCACATCCATCCATCCATTCATCCCCCATCCATCCATGAATCCATGGATCCATCCCTCCATCCCTCATCCATCCCCTGGCACAGCCCCTGGCATCGCTGCTGTGCCCACACTGCAGGGCTCACCCCATGGGTGCCACAGACACAACCCCAGCCCTTCTGAACCCTGCAACCCCCCCGTGCCCCACCCTGCGGGCTGAGGGGAACCTGCCTGTGCCTGTGCCTGCTCCCCAGCAGCGAGGAGCCCTGAACCGACCCCTCGGAGAGCCCCGGGAGCTGCGGGAGCCTCCCCCGGGAGCTGCGGGAGCCTCCCCCGGGAGCTGCGGGAGCCTCCCCCGGGACACAGCGGGAGCCCCGCCCGTGCTCACCCCAGGGCCGGCACTCGATGAGTTTGAGCTGGGTGGAGGCAGCAGCCTCGTGGTTCTGGCCGATCTCCCTGCACATGCTGAAGCACAGCGCGATCATGTTGTGCTTCTCGCTGTCGCCGGGCCGCCAGCGCTTGGTGTAGTCCAGCAGCGCCGCCTTCAGCGTCCCGCTCTGGGCACAGGGGGCACTCTGAGCACGGCCAGGGGGACTCCACAGCCACCACCCCCAAAAAAGGGACATTACACCCCAAAGCAGCCTCGCTCAGCCCGAAATGAAAACACAGCACCTGTGCGTTTCCTTGCATACAAATCTCAAAATGTGACATTTCTGATTGACTTCAACAAAGCTATGAATACTTAATTTATATCTAATATTTGCATTTTTTAAACCCCCCAAGAAACTTTAACTGCAAATAAAAGCAAAGCAGGATGTGAAAACTCTGGCAAAGCCAACTTTAAGTTTCAACGCTGCTCTCATCGCAGCCCCGAACTAATTGGGAAAAAAGGGTTTAACTAAAATAAATAAATCCCAGCATTAATTTATGTCTGTGAGACCTGACTCTCGATTCCTGCACTCAGGAAGTGAAATGCCCAGCCAATTTGAGCCTGTGCAGGCAGCAGTTTCTGAGGCAGCCACAGCATCCCCTGCTGCGCTGTCCCTCACGTACCGGGTCCAGGTTCTTCCTCATGAGCACCTCGAAGTAATGCTTGTGGTGCAGCAGCTCGAAGATGTAGGTCATGTCATTGTACCTGCCAATGCCCGTCAGCAGGCGCACCTGGGGACACCCAGGGCACCTCAGGGGCTCCAGGAGCTGCAACCATCCCCTCCCGGGGCAGCCACATTCCCTGGAGCTCCTAAACCAGCCCAAACTGCACCTTTCCCACAGGGAGCAGAAGGGGCACTCTCTTATCCCACAGAAACAGGCAGAGGAGCTTTCAGCACTGACACCATCCCACTGGGCACCTCCCAGGCTCCAGGAGCTCCTCCAAGGCACCAATTAAAGGTGCCCAACAGCCCAGTGCCACAGACCAGCACACTGCCCCAGCAGCACAGCCAGCCCTGGGCCAGCACAGCCAGCCCTGGACAGCCCTGGGCACCCCCAGCCAGTTCTGGACAGCCCTGGGCCAGCACAGCCAGCCCTGGGCCAGCACAGCCAGCCCTGGGCCAGCACAGCCAGCCCTGGGCACCCCCAGCCAGCCCCGGGCACCCCCAGCCAGCCCCGGGCACCCCCGGCCAGCCCTGAGCACCCCCGGCCAGCTCTGGGCACCCCCAGCCAGCCCTGGGCACCCCCTGGCACTCACCACCAGCCCAAACTCCTCCCTGGGAGCCAGGTGCTCCTCGGTGAGCAGCCGAGCTGCCTGCAGCACTCGTGTGATGCCCTCCATGTGGCACGTCAGGCTGAAGCAGCTGTGGGCCAGGATCAGCAGCTCTGTGACTGAAGAGCAGAAGAATTCTGGTATTTCAGCTCAAGGGCTGAGGGAGGGAATGACTGCCTCTCTCCAGATGAGGAAACACAAGGCACAGAATCTGCAGCCTCCTGCAGCAAAAGCTGACAGATGTGTAACACATCATCACTGCCCTGCCTGCCAGCTCTGCACTGGGGACAGGAAGGGCACGAGTTGTGCCTTTGGGTTTGAGAAATTCCCTTTCTAACTGGGATGAACATGAACAGAGTCACAATGCCCCTTCTGTGCAAACCACCACGACAGCTCAGGTCGCTCCCTGACTGCATTTCCCATCCCTTGCTTAGCACAAAACCCTGAACTTTGGGAAATAAACTCTTCAGCAACCCCCTTATCTGCTGTGCATCTCCTCAGAGAGCTGACTCTCAAGACTGAGATCAGCAGCAGAGCCTTCCCCTCAAGCTGGGAGTTTAGGCCACATCAGTTACACACAGGTTACACCAGGCAGGATTTGCCATTTACTCACTGCACGCCAGCTCCCCACTGGGGACAGAGGAGATTTTATCCAGTAACTTCATCCCGACCAAGGTGTGATCCTGGCACAGCTTGGCAAGCTGCAGGAGTGCCTGGCTCTCCACTGCAGGGTTCCAGAGCTGCTTCTGCCCTGCAGCCAGGGAGAGACTCTGTCACCACTGCTAACTGCACAGAACTCCCACCACTTTTATCATTAATTAACAAACCAATCAACCTGATGTCATCCACACTGAGGACTTGGGAATACAATCCTGAAGACATTTGGGGTGTTATTGTTTAAACTTAACAATCAGAAATACTTTTTTGCCCGTTGAACCCAATAAAATCCCATAGGACAGCCATACAGCCACCCCTCATTTTCCAGAAAAAGAAAGGGGAAAACCTTTTGTCATGCTTTACACAGGGAAATGCACATGGTATTCCCAAGTCACGTGATGTGGGGCAGCAAAGACCACGGTTAAAAACACTTTCTTTAAAAAAAATGTTACATTTATGTCCATAAAAATACAATTTTAACTACTGGGACATCACAGTGGACACAGGAATGAATACAGATGGACAATTGTACAGAACCTTACACAAGGCAGACAATGCTCAGAGCTGAGCTGCCCAGACACCCCTGGTTGTGCTGAGCCCTCAGGCACCGAGGGCAGGGGCTGCTCTAGGACACACAGATCCCCCCTGAGGGACCCAACCCAGCCTGGGAGTGGCTTTGGGACACACAGATCCCCCCTGAGTGACCAAACCCAGCCCATCCTCACCTTTTCCCTGGGCCGAGGCCAGCAGCTCGTGGGTGATCTGCTGTGCCAGCAGCGTGGCCACAGTGCTGGGGGACAGTCCCTGGCAGGAGATGAAGGCCTGGGCCCTGCGGCCGCGCTCTGGCCCCCGCCGTGCCAGGATGGCCCCCAGCACCTCCCGAGGCTCCCGCGCCCAAACCTCCCCGAAGGAGCAGCCCAGATCCTGGGGAGAGCAAAGAAATTCCAGTCAGAGCAGCCCAGC
>VZTB01009783.1:46478-64323 GCA_013397245.1 Thryothorus ludovicianus | reverse complement strand
CCATTCGAGTCACTCACTGCTGGGGGCTCTGCTGCCCTCGGCTGTCCCCGCTCTGGCCGCCAGCAGTGCCCGCACCTCGGGCTGCAGCTGCTCCAGGCCGGCCTCCCCCGAGGCCAGGGCTCTGCAGTGCAGCACCAGGGACACGTCCCTGTGCCACAGCTGGAAGTAGTGGCACACCCGGGCGGCCTCCAGCACGCTGCCCTCGTCCAGCAGGGTCCCCAGCAGCGCGGTCAGCGCCGCCCGCTCGGCGGCCGCCAGCGCCGCCCGGGGCTCCCCGCGGCCCAGAGCCCCCAGCCCGCAGTGCCTGGCCGTGTTGAGGGCTGGCAGCTTGGCAAAGGAGAACTGCCGGGCCAGGCTGGCAAAGCTGCCGGCCCCGGGCAGCCCGGCGGGCGGGCACTGCCCCGAGCCCTGGGGCAGCAGCGCCCGAGCCACGCGGCACAGCCACATCTGCTGCTCCAGCTCCTCCAGCTCCTGCACGGCCACCTCGGGCCCCTGGCACAGCCAGTGCCCAGCCAGCGTGAGCAGCAGCTCTCTCTCCAGGGTGCTGGTGGCCTCCTCCTGCCCGGGGGACTCCCACACGCTGCCGGCCTGCTGCAGGAAGAACTCGGCTGCGGCTCGGCTGCAGATGCAGTGTTTACTGAAGGTGTCGTTGCACTTCTTCCAGAACTCAGCTCTCGTCTGGGTTTGATGCCACTGTCCAGAGTCTCTTAAATGATGTAGATCTCTCAGAACCTGTAAAATCCACAGAGGTTTATCACAATTATCTTTCCAAGAAAGAAAACTCTGACTCACACAGGGTGGCCCACACTGAAACACTGGATTTAGGTGAGTGCCCCAGTATGGAACAAGTCTCTGAACCGGTTTAGGTTGGAAGGGACCTGAAAGATCACCTTGTTCCAGCCCCTGATGGACAAACCCCTCTGTTTTTCTCCCCAAATAAAACTGGTTGCATACAAATAAAAGCAGTAAGAGAATAAGAACAGCTGTCCTGTACTCTGCAGCTCAGCACTTACAGCCAGCGTGCTTGGTGTACTTGCATTTAAAATAAAAAACTACTTAATAAAAAATGAATGTTTCANCTCTCTCCAGGGTGCTGGTGGCCTCCTCCTGCCCGGGGGACTCCCACACGCTGCCGGCCTGCTGCAGGAAGAACTCGGCTGCGGCTCGGCTGCAGATGCAGTGTTTACTGAAGGTGTCGTTGCACTTCTTCCAGAACTCAGCTCTCGTCTGGGTTTGATGCCACTGTCCAGAGTCTCTTAAATGATGTAGATCTCTCAGAACCTGTAAAATCCGCAGAGGTTTATCACAATTATCTTTCCAAGAAAGAAAACTGACTCACACAGGGTGGCCCACACTGAAACACTGGATTTAGGTGAGTGCCCCAGTACGGAACAAGTCTCTGAACTGGTTTGGGTTGGAAGGGACCTGAAAGATCACCTTGTTCCAGCCCCTGATGGACAAACCCCTCTGTTTTTCTCCCCAAATAAAACTGGTTGCATACAAATAAAAGCAGTAAGAGAATAAGAACAGCTGTCCTGTACTCTGCAGCTCAGCACTTACAGCCAGCGTGCTTGGTGTACTTGCATTTAAAATAAAAAACTACTTAACAAAAAATGAATGTTTCAGGAAGGCTGGGAAGCTGCACCCTCAATCCTGGCAGGAGGGAGAGGTGACTGTCACTGCACTGTACCTCCTGTGTGACAATGCCATCCACGGGCAGCTCAGCCAGGGCTGCCACCTCCCGAGCCAGGCTGAACATTCCCCTCTCCTGCAGCTGCTCCAGAATGGAGCTGCACTCCTCCTGGAACGCCTCCAGGCTGCAGCAGCTCAGGATGGAGCGGCTGATTGGGATGGAGGAGTCCCTCAGAGCCTCGCTGAGGGCACAGAGCCTCTTCAGGTGGGGGCCTGGGTTAGAGAGAACAAAAACAGCTCAGGAAAGCTGGGCCTGAACCCCAGGGCAAGGCTGAGCTGCCCTCAGGGGCCAGCCCTGCCAGAGGGGCTGGGATTCATGCTCACCATCCAGCAGGAGGTTCTCTGCTGCAGCAAAGAGCTGCAGGAGCTTCCCCAGCTCATACTCTGTCTGGCACTGCTGCAGCATCAGCTCCAGCAGGAACAGCGCCTGCGACTGCAGCCACGGCACCGGCACCGCGGGGGCCGCCCCTCCTGCAGCCCCCAGCTGTGGGGAGCAAAGGGTTAAGGGTCAGGGCTGCCCCTCCTGCAGCCCCCAGCTGTGGGGAGGAAAGGGTTAAGGGTCAGGGCTGCCCCTCCTGCAGCCCCCAGCTGTGGGGAGCAAAGGGTTAAGGGTCAGGGAATCCCTTTTCTTGCAGGAATTTCTTGCAGGAATTTCTTGCAGGAATTTCTTGCAGGAATTTCTTGCAGGAATTTCTTGCAGGAATGGAAAGGGCCCCAGCCCTGTCCCCACCCCAGGTGTGCTGCACTGGCCGTGGAACATTCCAGAGCAGGGGACCACCAGGAGCTGCTGATGGCCAAGGGGAGATGGAGCAGTGGCCAGAATGAACTGGGACACAAACAGCCCCTGCCACAGCTGGATCAACCCCAAGCACATCTGCTCGGGAGGGGAAAGGCACCTGAGCAGCCCGAGGTGGGAAACCACCAAAGGCAGGGATGCAGGGAGCAGGAAAGTGGGATGGAAAGGATTGTTAAACACCTGCACTGAGAGAGGAGGGTGTGAAACACTCTGCTCCCCTGAGCCCAGCTGCTCAACCCCAGCAAGGACAGAGAAGATTCATCTCCTCACCTCTGAGAGGCTTTCCTGAAATTTGTCCAGTTTGCTTTTAGCTTCGTGGTACTTCTTGCAGTTCATGCACAGTTCATACATCTCCAGGATGTGCAGCAAAGGGGAATCCTTTAAGACACAAAACCAGATGATAATAAATTCCCCAAAGTATTTCAATAAATAAATAGTACTTTTAAAAAATCATCTATTATTTCATTCAGTAAATGTAGAATTTGTCTCCCTCAGCAGCAGTACAATGAAGTTTTAATTTGCTAAAATTGCATACAAGGCTGATGTAGGATCTACAAATCTGTGACAACTGGAAGAACTCCCAGTTGGACTGGGAATTTCAGTGGATAGCCAGGTTATCCTTGGCACAAAGCAGGACAGGGGGAGATTTACAGGCCCAGAAGGTGTGACACACCAAACCCCATCCCCTCACCTTTAAAAAGAGCTGGAAGCCATTCAGGAGTGTTTTACTCTTTTGTTTCCTCAGGAGGACTCTCCAGATGGCAGCAAGGTCCTGCAGGTCCCACTGGGGCCTCTCTGCCCAGCCCTGGGCGTGGGCAGCTGCCTCGGCCCTGGTGGCACCATCCACAGAGGTGATGATCCAAACACACAGGCAGGAGATGAGCTCTGCTCCCTGGAAATGGCAGCAGGGTGGGGTCACAGCTCCCACAGACACACAGAAGCTCGTTTAGAGGGACAGGAGCTGGCACAGCCCCCCTGTCCCTGCTGATGGCCCGGGGCAGGATCAGACTCACGGGGCAGCAGGCTGCCAGCACGCTGAGGATGGGGGCGTGGGCCCTGAGCCCCTCAGCCAGCAGGTACCAGCTGGGGCTGGGCTCCTCCTGGCACTGCAGCAGCACCTGGAACAGGCTCCCTGCACGGGCTGGGCCAGCAGCTCCTGCCTCTGCACACAGGAACCTCCCCAGGGCCAGCTGCAGGTGATCCCGGACCACGGGAGGGAAATCCTGCAGGAGGGGAACGACCTGTTGGGAAAACAGCACCAAAACCTTGTGAGAGAGGAGAGGGCAGCAGCATGGACACACCGAGTACACAAAACACTCTTCAAATTCGGTTTTTAGAACAACTTTGGAGACCCAGGGAGGGAAAAGGGCTCTGAAGGTGTGGATTATTCTAATGGCAGGTTGAAGCTCATCCTTCTCCACGGAGCTCAAACGTCTCCCAGAGCTCTGCTGTCTTTTGTAGTGCAGCAACAGAGCATGAAAAGGGTCTGCTCAGGTGCTTTTGTGGAGTTACAGATTCTTCAAAACAACAAGGAGATCCAAGTCAAAATCCCAGGCCTGCTAAGCATCATCTTACCAGGAATTACCCAGTTAGCTTCCCAATGACTTCTTCCAATTGCTTTTATTGGAGTATTTTATTCCTTTTTAAAACATGTTCAAAACCAAAGGTGGAAAATTTGGATTCTCAAAAGTTTAAGCACCCTCACCAAAAAATCAGTTTGAGTTTTGAAAGGAAAGATGGGTGGCTTTGTCATAACTTACACTGAACATCTGGCAACTCTCCAATAAAAAAAGCAGTAACTGCTTGAGTTTAAATTAAATTTACGAGTGTGGCTGCAAGGGAAGGGCTCCCACAGCCCAAGGGCACTGACATCCCGAGAGATCCCAGCCCTAGGAGGTGGTGAGGCTCCTGCTGTGCTCACACTGGGACATTCTCTGGCAGCTCAATGCACAGACAGCTCACCTGGGCTGGCTGGTGCCCATGGAGCTGGCTCTGGATGAGGAACTGCAGCCACTCGTTGGATTTGGCACATTCCCTCAGGAAGGACGTGCTCAGCTCCAGGTTATGGAGTTTGCAGAACTGCATCACCAAGGCCCACTGCCTCCTGGAGTCACTGGATGTCCTGCAGGGAACCCAGAGAGCCTCAGCTGCCAAGAGCTGTGATATCTGCAGCAGATTTCCAGGGCTGAAGTGACCCTGGGACCCAACCCCACAGCAGGGCACTGCCAGGGGTCACTGCAGCCAGGCCACATCCCTGGGGAGCTTCCACCAAGGCAGGCTCTGTCCTAGCCTCCCCTCTTTGGAATAACCTGACACACAAATAGCAGAGTCAGCCTCCATTTCACCCCTCAAGCCAGGCTGCTCTCACCTCTTCACTCCTTGGTGCTCAATGGAATCCCAGAAGGCCTCTTCCAAGGAGGTCAGAACTGCTGCTGCTGCTGTTCTGTCACCATCAGCCAACCTGGTTAACTTCTCCACTGTGTAAAAGAAACATTCCTGAGGTGCTACCTGGGATCAGAGCCAGGGCAGCATTTCCAAGAGTACCAGCTGGGAAAGCAGGCACCTGTGGCCCCAGAGTTAGAAATTCAACTTTCTGAAGTTATTTCTAGATTAAATTTAATTTCCTACAGCTCTGAACACCTGACCCCCCCTGCAGGTGTAAGACAGTTTTCAAATAGGAAGGGGAAAGGAGATTTGGCAATGGACTTTGTTTAACTCTCTGTAATATTATTACAACTGACCCTCACTGGTATCAGCCTTGGGCAGCTGCTGGGCAGTGTCTCTTAGATCCTGATACAGGCTGTATCAGTCCTCCTGCCTTGTTTGACACGACAGGACCAAAACCCACCTCCAAAATCAGTAAAAAACCAGGAACAGAAGCACAGCAAAGTTCTCAGATGCTTTCACTGCGCTGCCGAGCCAGCAGGCAGCACCTCTGCATCCCTGCCTGCTTCCCTTGGCAAGAAGGCCCTGGCCAGAGCCCCCCTTACCCAGGCAGTCCCTGCTGAGGCTGTGAGGAGAGGCCTCTCCCCGGGGGCTGTGGCTGAGGATGCTCCTGGCAGCCGCCAGGTCCAGGCGCAGGCGGCGGCTGTCGAGCCCCAGCAGCTCCAGGAAGCACACGCAGGCTGCGGCCACCGAGGGGGCCCTGAAGGAGGACAGGGCCAAAACCTGGGCCTCCCGAGCCACCTGCTGGATCCTGCAACGAGCAGCACACCACAGGCTGTGTCTGAGCCACCCCAGCACCAGAGCTCCCCAGGAAAACCAGCACCCAGGGGCTTTCTGAACCACAGAGCCACCAGCGTCAAATGAGCCCGAAGTTTCACATTTGAGAATGAAGGGACACGTGATGAGCAGTGCACACAAGTGAATTTATCATTTATCAAAAGCCAAAGGCAGTGGGATTGGTGCTGTAATTAATAAAACAGCCCCTCAGGAGCTGGGGCCAGAAAGAGCCTTGGCAGAGTTTGCAACCCAGCGCAGCACCAGGAACCTGAGTCTGACCTGCCCGTGGTGCTAAGAGAAAAATGTACCCAAAGTGTGTGCCCACAGCAGCCACTGAAACAATCCTGTATCCCTGACTGTCTGATAAGCCCTGACCTCACTCACGTTGATGCATGTTTCCCTTTTTGCCCCAGTTTTACCTGTTTGCACAAGAGAAACCGATCTGTGTGGAAATGATGGACAGAAACAAACAGTGACTAAAACACAAAGCAGACATTCCAGAACCAAAGGGATCTCTTCTGATTCCCACACTAAACAGTGAATTTCATGTATTCAAGCAAGGTGGGGCATTTGACTGTGCCCTTCTGAACACCTGATTTTGAAATTTTAGCCAGAACATTTAATTCCATCATCCTCCAGTGCATTTTTTGCGTTAATTAAACCAAAGAAGTGTCACCATTAGGAAACGCCAAAGAAAAGGGGCATCATTTTCCCATGAAGTCACCTAGGGGCTCAGGCTCCTAAAAGAAGATCCCACCCACATTTGATCTGATTGGAACATTTTCCTCACTTCCCCTGTGCAGATCTTACTGAGGTCACTCCAGATCAAGCTCACCTCCTTTCAGGCGATATTTGATTTCTATCCTTTAGGACACCCACAATTCCCCTGCTCAGCACCTGCGTGCTGCTGGGGAGGATGAAATCCCTGCCTGTGCCCAGTGCTGGCCCTGCTGGGGACACTCACAGCTGCCTGGGGGTTTTGCTCCTGGCCAGCTGCTGCCCCAGGAAGGTGCCGAAGGCGAAGGCGGGGCGGCCGTGGAGCAGGTAGAACAGGAAATCCAACCTCTCCTCCACGGCGTGCCTGCTCACCAGCTCGGGGCTGGAGAAGTGGGGCAGCTCACTCCAGGCATCTGGGAACGAGAGAGCAGCACTGTCAGGGAGACACAGCTGCATCCAGCAGCTGCAGAACACGGGGTGGGACTCAAACAGGGCTCCTCTAATTCACACTCAGTCCTCTGGCTCAAACTCGGACCTTGGCATATCCAAAACCACACAGGAATCCCACCCCTCACTGGAAAACCAGAGCTCTGCATCCCCCCAGCTTGCTTCTAAAAGAAAACATTGGTTTTCTATCTTCTATCTAGAAAAAGTTCTGCCTGAGAAGAGCATAATGCAAAAACCTAGAATTCCAGCTCAAACCCCAGCTTTAGTAAATTACAGTTTTTCTTGTGAAAGAAAAGGCATTCTGAGTAAATTTATCTGCCAAATAACTCCCCTGGAACGTATCTGACTTTAGGTGCTCAGGCTAGGAAAGCATATAAAGCTTGGCAAGGAACATACCTGACACAGCAAGAGTGTTTGCTGACTGCCAGCCAAATAATTTCGTGGGATCAAAGGGCATTAGAGACTGAAAGACCAGAAACAAAACATATTGAGCAGCTTAAGAATCTGACATCTCTGTCCTATAACTCTCAATTTCTAATTCTCCTACCCTTACAAGCATTTTAAAATTCAAATGTTGTAATTTCTGCAATATTGCCCACTGAACACTGCAATAATATCTCTCTCTGACATCCCAGCACTTGAAAAAGCAGCACAGGGTGAAGCTGTGAACTCCAGTGAAGGATCCCAAAGATACAACCCCTGGCCTCCACCCCCAGGTTTAGCTGCAAACAAATTTCTGTTGCCCTGTGTCCTGCCAAAAGCACTTTGTGTACCTGCAGCAGGTGGTAGAGAGAGATGTCAGGAGGCAAAATTCCATGAGCAGTGCAGGAGGGAAAGAGAGCAGCCTTGAGTTTGGGGTAAGGGGTCAAGGCCATTTTTAAGAGCTGTGGATCAACCTTCTTCAGAGGCTTTTCTGTGTCTTCATTCTGAAGGACCTACATTGCAAGCAAGCAAAATTAATCAGGAGGAAATTGCATTCAATAACAACAAAACAATTTTGGGGTGTGCCAATCGACCTCACAGGAATTTGACATGCAGTGACAACACAGAAAGTATCATCTTTTTTTCCTGTAAAACGCTTTTAGGCTGTATCAGACCCATCTTCCCCAGCACCTGATGCTCCAGGTGACTGTGCTGGGACACTCTGGCCTTCCCCTCTGCTCCAGCACAGGGCTCAGGGGGTGCTTTTCCATCAGAGCCACGAGTGCAGGACAGGGTAGCAGAGGCACAGGGGGATCAGAGGGGATCAGGGGGGATCAGGAGCCCCAGGCAGTACCTGGTCGATGCCCCCAGGCCCATACACCGTGGTGGCCAGGGCCAGCAGGGTCCTGCCCTCCAGCAGGATGCTGCTCACACCCCCCTGGCTGCTGGGAATCAGCATCTGAGCATTGGCCAGGCTCGCCTGGAAAATCATCTTGGGATCTTCAAAGGGAAAAAAAAAACAAAAAAAAAGTGACATTTAATTCCATGCAAACCAGCATCAAACCATCAATCACACATTACAGCTGTCCTCTGACTGGGAAAAATGCTGAACTTTCTACTTTTTGTTGTCCATACTGGTTTTCTTCACTTTCCCTATAAACACAGGTAAGATGAGCTGAGCTTTACCAAGCTTTCCCTGTCCCAACCCCAGCTTTGCCTACACAGATTGACTGGGGCTGAGCCCCACAGTTCAGCACTGGAGCGGTTCAATTCTTTATCCTACACTGATCACACTTACTAAAAAAAGCTTCACCTGGGATTATTTTTGTCTTTTGTTAATGTGTGACCCTGCAGAAGATGAAATGCTTAAAAAGTGCAATGAGTTAGGGGCACAAATTCTATAAAGCAATAAGTAAATAAAATAATCCAAAGGCACCACAGGGGCTAGGTGAAGGTTTAACTTTAATGGGATGTGTGTTTCCTTATGAATTCTCCTCCTGGTGAAGCTGTTGGGAATGTAACTGAACTGGGGGCAATGGTGACTGCACAGAATGGTTCTCACTGCTGGGCAGCCCCCAGACCTTCAGGCAGGAATTACAACCCAGATTGCAGAGGTGAGGACAGGGAGGTGAGTGGCCACGGGCAGAGGTTTAACCCAGCTGTGCCAAAGCTGGGCCAGGGCAGAAACACCAACCCCTCTGCAGAGAGATCCCTACCTCGGGGACTGCTGGCAACCCCTCGGCACTGCACGAGGAACTCAAACCAGGGATGGGCTTCCTGCAGCTCCCTGTCCTCCAGGATGGGGCAGCTGGAAGGGGTCAAACTGGAAATAAAGGAGCAGCAGTGTGAGCACACAGGACTGGTAACCACTGGTGTAACACAGCAGTAAAGATCTGGAGCATCTCACGGGTGTTATGCCAAATATGAGTGGTCAGGCAAACAAACAGAAAATTATGTGCTGGCTTTTTCTGTGGTCCACTTCTACATTCCTGGCAATTCCAGTGTTAGCCTGGAGTTAAAGCTCAGAAATTTTAATTGCCAAGAATATATTAAGTGGGAATTTTTCATATAGCTCCAATACCTGATTCTGGCACCACCTTCAAATCCCAGCTAAAGCCTAGTTTAGGTGGAAAGCAGCAATTTCCTTATCTGTGAACGTATCAGGAGTCCACTCACACTTCTGCAAAAGAGACTTTCTGAATTCTGTAAATTCTGAGTTTCTGAACAGCAACTTGTCTTGGCTCATTTAGGACTGCATTGCTTACAGCATTCTACTAATTACAGCTGTAATTGTTTCCTTCCATGACTGAAACACAAATTAATACTAAGAAAATCAGGTAAAAGCTTCAAAATACAGCTTAAAATCTCCCACATTGCCCCAGAGTTTCTGTTAAATTACACCACCAGGGTCTCCCCAACTGTTCAAACTGTGTTTCTTTCTCTGAATCAGGGATCCCTCATGGGATTTGAGGGATGGGAAGCATTCCCACCTGTAAAAGTCCAGGTAAGTGTAGAGCAGGTACTGCAGGCTGTGCTCCAGGCAGTGCAGGACAAACTGGGCATGGAAATCCAGGCCACTGGCAGTGCTGTATTTTGGAACAGGGTGAGGATTCTGCAGCACTCCCCCCAGGCACGACAACCTCTGGAGCAGGAGCTCAAAATCTTCCAGCTCAGAGGGGACAAAAATTCCCTTTCTGTCAGAAAAAAAGCAGACACTGATCACACAGCTCTCCTTGACAAGCTCTGCTGGGTGTTTTCAGCTCACAACTAGAGCAGACTCTTCCCCTCAGGGATTAATTCCCCACTGAGGCAAGCACAACGTGCCAAAATCCAGCTGCCTGTGCCCCTACAGCACCCTGGTGACCCCAGGTCACTGCACAGAACGAGGTGGGAACAGTGAGATGATCAGAATTGAGCATTAAAGTGGAGATCAGGAATATAACCCCTGGCAAACACCCATGGGCTGAGGGAGGAGGGCTCTTGCTCTCATGGCTCTCACTGTTTTCAGACAACTGAAAGCAGAAAATCACATTTACCAATGGACTCGTGCTGTTTCTACAAAGAGCAGTATAAAAATTCATATGTATCAAGGATTTAATGTCTGATTTTGGCTTCACACAGGAAGGAGAGAGAGAGTGGAGCCTTGGGGGCCCTACCTGGCCAGCTTGTTGAGGATGTCCTGTCTCATGTAGGTGCTGCACAGAGTGCTCCTGTCAACCATGGCAGGGCTCAGGGGGGGCCAGGCAGCTCGGCCACTGGGAGCCTGGCCAGGCTCAGACTCCTCAATCCAGGAACAAATGCTGGGCCAGTCGTGCTGGGCTGTCAGGTGCATCCAGAGCACCTCAGGAGTGCAGGTCTTGAGTTCTGTGTGTCACAAAGGCAAAGGGATGGAAGCAGCACACAAACACTTCTGAGGGAAATCCTGGTATTTTCTTACACAGAATTGTGGAATGGTTTGGGACCTTAAAAAGCATCCAGCTCCTTGGGCGGGGGCACCTCCCACTGCCCCAGGCTGCTCCCAGCCCTGTCCAGCCTGGCCTTGGGCATTGCCAGGGATGCAGGGGCAGCCACAGCTGCTCTGGGCAGCCTGTGCCAGGGCCTGCCCACCCTCCCAGCCAGGAATCCCTTCCCAAAATCCCATCCATCCCTATCCTCTGGCAGTGGGCAGCCATTCCCTGGGTCCTGCCCCTCCAAGTACCTATCTTTAATGAACAGCTGCCACTGTGATGCTGAGGTCAAGGACATTGTCCCAGCTTTGGGAGTCTCATACAGGCAGAGCTGGAAGCAATTCCCCAGTGCAGGGGGTGGCACAGGAGGTGGCACAGGGTGGCACTCACACGTGGTCATGCCTCAGGCAAGGCCCCTCCAGCTACTTCCAACCCCTCCTCTACAGGAAGAGCCCAGATCTGGGATGGAACAGGAAGAACCCATTGCTCACCACATCCACTGCTAATAAAATAAAAACTGAGTGACCCCAGTGACTGTACCCCCACAGCAGCTGGATGCTGCTGAAGTGCCAGCTGAAGCCCTCAGCCCCACAAACACTTGCCTTGCCATGGTTTCCTGGGCAGCAGAACCATCTCCTGCAGCAGCTCATCCCACCAGAGAGCCCAGTTCAGCATCAGCCTGAGCCTGTGTGCCCTGGGGCTGTCCCAGCCCAGCACTGCCTGCTGCCTGCACAGCTCCTGCTGCCTCCTGCAGCTGCAGCACCTGCAACGGGCTGGGGTCAGCCTGGGCTGCAGCCCCAGCCCCACATACTGCACCCGGCAGGGCTCAGCACAGCCAGGGGACCAAGGTTTGAGAGCTGAACATCTGCCTTGCTCCTGCAAAGCTCACATAAACTGTGACTGTCACAATGGTTTCACCATTCCTGAACTGCACAGTGATTTTCCCAGGTTATTCAGCGGGCTGTGTGAGGGACAGCAGAGATCACAAACAGAGCAATGGCTCAACACGGATAACTGAGAAGGAATTCTGGTATTATTATTAAAAATGCTTCATTTGAAGCAGCACAGCTCTGCCACCCTCACAATAGTTTGTCGTGACTCACACAACAGTTTGTCACGAGAGAACATGACAGCAACTGCTGTGTAATGAGAAAATTACTCAGTCCCCACAC
Organism: Thryothorus ludovicianus; assembly: GCA_013397245.1. NCBI lineage: Eukaryota > Metazoa > Chordata > Aves > Passeriformes > Certhiidae > Thryothorus > Thryothorus ludovicianus. Next base: position 52,408 of record VZTB01009783.1, on the reverse strand, counting down.
TGAGCCTGATTTCTGCAAGCAAAGACCCGCCTGAAATTAATGAAATTAATGAAATTAAACACTGTATTTGTTACTGCAGTAAATCTCACAGAATGTAGAATCCAGCATATTTTAAATTCTATTAATGCTATTAATTAATGATTAAAATTAATAACCCACATTCCTTTAATAACCCACATTTCCATTACCTGGAAAGAGGCTGAGTCTCTTTGTTTTCCTGGAAGGATTCCGAGTAGAAGCTTTCAACCTGATGCACAAAGTCAATCATTTTCTTCTCCTTTTCAGAAAAATAATTTTCTTCTTGCAAGACTTTCACCTTGAATTCAAATTAAACTGTTACCTCCAACTGTCAAAGTATTACCTCCAATTGCCCCCAGCTTTTTTCTGTCTTTAATATATTCAAGTTGTAAATGATCCTGCCAGTGCAAAAAACCAACAACATTGGTAGGGAAAACAATGCTGGAAGCAGAGGGCAATGACTGAGAAAGAACCATTCAGAGCCAGGACAAATAAATGACATTTTACAGCCCTGCAAATGCACAGGGACAGGGAGGGTGCACCCTGAGGTGCAGGAACGAGCCCTGGCTGTGTCTCTGAAGGCCAGGTCCACGCAGGGGTTTCTCCCAGCACAAAGAGCCCAGGGCTGAGGGGCTGCACTCACCAGCAGGTCCCTGACGTGCCTGTCCTGGCTGTGAAAGCAGATCCTGTGCAGCTCCTGCTGCACGTCAAAGCCCTGGCACAGAGAAGGCAAAACTGTCACTGCAAAGTCACAGAAATCACTGAAAAAAGATCAAACACAGCCTAAACACAGCTGCTCTCCTCCCCAGGCACACAACCCTGACAAACAGGTGGCAGTCTCTGCACCAGCTCCCACAGGGATGTCCCCAGTGTCCCTGGGACAGCCCCCAGGCAGGGCCACCCTCACCCTGCTGCTCACCACCTCAGCACACACATCCCCACAGCCAGGCCCCCTCCCCAAACGAGCCCATTTCCAGTAATTCCACCTGCTCCTGCTGCCACCAGCACACCCACAGCCCCCCAGAAGCCCCCACCATTCCCAAAGGGGGTGAAGACCCCCAGAACAGCTCTCACCATGTTCCTCAGCAGCTCTGAGGCCTCCCTGGGGCTGCCCCTCAGCAGGCAGTCGTAGACCAGGCTCAACCCTGTCTGCAGAAACTCCTGGAGACTCTCAGCAGGGTGCTGGTGCCTGTGGAAGAAGATCTGGGCCTCTGGGATTTTGTTGCTTAGGATGGCCTCAGCAATGACTTCCTAAAGGAAACACAGGCAACAAACTGATCCAGGTCACCCCTGCGTTGATTTTCCTCCCCAGGATTTAAAAGTTTTTCCACACAAATCATCAACTTTATCACAGCAGTAAAAACTGGGTGACTCTTTCACCTCTGGTGTCAGCTTTTCCCACTCCTGGCTCTCCTCTATCTCGGGCAGGTCTTCATCCAGCTCAGCTCCCCTGTGCCCTGCAGTCGTGGGCAGCCGAGGGTATTTCCTCAGGAATTTTCTCAGTTTAATGATGTAATCAGTTAAAATATCTGCAGCCTTCTGCAGGAATTCGTCAGGCTCTGCCAAAAGCATCCAAGGCATCAGTTAAATGGGAGTGAACAGACAGGATTGTAACATTCTAGCAATGCTGAATGAATAAATGTGCTGATTAATAAAAGAAAGCCCTCAGAGGGAAGAGCACACAGCTCTGTCCCCTGGACAGGCAGGGACAGCCCAGCACTGCCAGCACCCTGTCAGGACCCAGCCACAGCCCCACAGAGCTCCCTGCCCTCCCTGAGGGCTTTCCTGCCCAAAAACCAGTAAAGGAGAACTGACATTTGGTATTAATCCAACCAATTATTAGTCAGGCAAATCCAGCCTAAAACACAGGGATTAACACCTTTCACTCACTCAAGTCTAGTATTTTTACGTTAACTCTAGGCAAATTTAAGCTTTTAATTAAAAGAATTAGCTGTTCTTACTGAAATGATTGCACATTGGCAGATATGACCCAGCAGGAGCTTTCTTACCCTCTGTGTGCACAAAGATTTCCTCCAGCTGCCGGGTCAGGAAAGCCAGGGTGAGGCTCAGCAGCTGCTCAGAGAAGTGTTTGCTGTGAGGCTCCAGGTCACTGTCTTGGATTGCTGAGCAGAGCAAGTTCAGAGCTGGCCTGAGCTCCTCCAAATCTGCAAAGGTTCCAGGAACAGTTCACAGAGCCACAGGAGAATCAAACAAACCCCTGTGCAGCTCCACTTACTTCTCAGGTAGGACTGGGAGGCTCCATCCCCAGCATTCCCAGGCCCAGGGCAGGCTGCAGACAGACTGAAAACACCTTCTTTGCTTTTTAGAAACAAATCCACCGTGTCCAGCTGGCGATTTTCCAAACCTGCCTGGACAAACGTGGAACACAACACTTAAGCATGGATTCATGGATTCTGTACATTGGGCACTTCCTCTGGGACTCCCACTCCACGCTCAGGGACACACGCAGGAAACCAGCAGGGATTTAAACTCTGTGAGCAGCACCTGCACCCTGAGATAACAAGGTGACCTGAACAGGAGCTGCCAGGCTCCTTTGAGCTCAAACCCTGCCCTGTATCTGCACACACAAAGTGTTATTGCAGCAACACAGAGTAAATACTGTGAGAATCAGGGCTCTGAATAAGCTTACAGCAATTTTGTATGGACAGTTCCAAGGATTCTTCTCACAGAAATCGAGTTCCAAGGATTTCTTTTCATATTTAACATTTTTCAAGAAAACAAAAACTGCTGCACAAAACTGGCAGAATTGCTTTTTTGTCCAATTAAGAGGGAATTTTGAGCACACTTTACTCTCCTTTACTTTATTAATGTGCATTCACTTTGCTGCTGTATTTCTTCCTTTGGGTTACTCCTCTGCTTGGACTTTTACTCTTTATTTATTAACTAAACCACCTCTTTTTGCCCCCAGGTTTGAGGCACGCTTTTAATTGTGTCTAAACCCACACTGGCATTGCTAAACTGCACTCAATAGCTGAAATAGAGAGTTCCTGTTCTGCAAGACACGAGGCAGCTTTCCTTACCTCGAGGGCATGGAGGGGGATGGAGCACCTCTCCCAGCCATTGAGGTGACACACGGAGTCCACGACTCCAGCACTGCCAAACATCATCAGCCTGGTGAGGAACTCCTCCTGAGTCACACCAAACAGGACCAGGGACAGACCACGCTCTGCAGGACACAACCAAATCATCATTAAAGACAGGGCAGCCACTCCTGGGGCAGCAGCATTTCCACCCAGGGCTGCTTCCAGAGGGGCGAGGCAAAGCTGCAGCAGCTCCCTTTGGATTTCAGCCAGCAGCAGCCAGGTAAAACCCTAAAAACCCCTGGAACAGCTGTCTCAGGAGAGTTTATGAGCCCTCACCTGTCAGCAGCAGGCACAGTGGCAGCTCTGCACTGCACTCCACGTAGACACTGCTTCTGCCAAAGTGGGAACACGTCACGTCCTGGGACTCAAAATCCCAGAGCGCCAGAGACAGCCCCGTGTCCTGTGCCAGCACCACAAACACAGCTTTAGCTCCAGACACCAGTTTACACTCCACTTGCACCATTTCCTGGGCTGCTCCCACGGGGATTTGTGCCCATTGCTGCCCTGCAGCCCCGGGGGCTGCAGCCTGGCTTTGGAGTGCTCTGGATGCCACCCATGTAACAGCCCGGGGAACAAAGGCCACCATCTGCTCTGGATCCTCACAAACTTCAGGATCGTGGTCTTCCAGGTGGGTCAAAAACTGATACCAAGGCAAATTCGAGTCGTTCACCAAATCTGGAGAAGCTGGTGCTCTTCTTCTCCTTACTCTGTCCCACAGTGAGGATAAGTGTGCCTTCCAGGACCTGCGGAGGGCAGAGTCACCTCAACAGCAAGAACAAGGCAGGTAAAGCCCTCTCAGCTAAATAAAATACACTTTGAGCTTATAAAATCACCCAGCACTCTGTTTTTACCTTACCATGGCCTCTCTGCATTTAAATACTCCCTGCAGCCAAGATGAGTGATCACAGCTACACCAGCTGACACCGTCCATGTTCAGCATATTTAGTAAAAAGTTTTCTTTTCCTCACAGAAAATGCCCCATCAATTAAAAAACAGCAGGACAGAGTTAATGCCAGAAGTGAACCTTTCTTATCCATACATCAAGCTATAACTGACATGCTTTATTAGTATCACTACTCCAAGACTCAAAGGCAACCCCTAAGCAGCAAGTGCTGTTTGGAACCTGTTCAGTGCCATAAATAAAGCTGTCTTGGTCCACCCTAAATCCAGAAGATTTCCAGCAGAGTGGGCTGATTTTACCTGTCACAACTAGCACTGGAAAACCAAATCAGCAGTTTCTTATCAGTGATCCAAAGGAGGCAAAGGCCAGCCCGTGTCAGGAGGCTCTTCCCTTCTGTACCTGTCTGTGCGGAAAGGCAGCGACAGGAGCTCCATGCTGTGCTCAGAGCTGCCCAGGTCATCCTCATCCAGCCCCTCTGCAGGCTCCACTGGCAGATTCTCAGGATCTCTCTTACAGAGCAAATGTTCAGGGAACTGCCTGTAAAGCAATATATACGAAATTTCACCTTGCTCAGATGATTTAAGATGTTTTTTCACGTTTAACTCCTCCAGGAGCTCTCAGTGCAGTTTTCTCACAGGTGAGCCATCAAAACCTGATGCTCTTTCCTTTGAGGTGGACACCACCTCTTAATTACCACCTGGCCCTCATTCATCAAGCTAAACCAGCACAGCTGCAGCAGTAGAGTTTGATAATTCCACACCCCACAGTGTTTCTAAAAGGTGCTACCACCCACCCCTGGCACTGAGAGCACCTAATCTTCCTGGGAAAAATATGAAGGGCAAGACAAAATTTATCTACTTGTTAACAGACAGATTAAAATAAAGGGATTTTATAGATAGTTTCCTTTGTGAAAGTGACAGAGAATAAATTAGAGCACACAATGAGAGGACAATCTTTAAACAAAGAGGACGTTTCTGCTCTAGCACAGCACTCAGAATGAAAAGTTGATGAGTTCAGGCCCCAGATTTGGAAGCCGTGAGGGTCAGTTCAGCCCAAAGCCCTCCCCTGGGAGCTGTACCTGAAGTAGGTGTTGAGCTGCACAGCCAGGGCACGGTGGCACGTGGTGGTCACCACGGCCGTGCTGAGGTCAGGGGACACTGCCAGGGCAGCCAGGGGGGACACAGGGGCTGGGCCCTGCCCCTGCCCAGCTCCCAGGGCTACACCCACCTTCCCTAAGGTGGCACCATCAGAGCAGTCAAATATGTCTGCAAACAGCATCAAGGAAAAGCTCAGGCCCTGGAGTGCCCAAGAGAGCAGTCACACACGAGGGGAAGGTGGGGAATTCTGGCTCCAAGGGGAGGGAAAGGCTCCTAAACTTTATGGAACTGCCAGGCCTGCTCATCCCAGCACAGACTCCCCAGCTCTGACTCCCTGTGTGCCTGCAAATGGTTTCTGTCTGAATCAACTGCAGAAGCCAGCCTGGGGTACACTGAGCCATGAATGAAACCCAGGAATGCAGAGGGAAACAGATCTGGGAGTGGGGAACAGAGCCGGGAGTGGGGAACAGACCCGGGAGTGGGAAACAGAGTTGGGAATGGGGAACAGAGCTGGAGTGGGGAACAGATCTGGAGTGGGAAACAGAGCCAGGAATGGGGAACAGAGCCGGGAGTGGGGAACAGACCCGGGAGTGGGAAACAGAGTTGGGAATGGGGAACAGAGCTGGAGTGGGGAACAGATCTGGAGTGGGAAACAGAGCCAGGAATGGGGAACAGAGCCGGGAGGGGGGAACAGAGCCGGGAGTGGGGAACAGACCCGGGAGTGGGAAACAGAGTTGGGAATGGGGAACAGAGCTGGAGTGGGGAACAGATCTGGAGTGGGAAACAGAGCCAGGAATGGGGAACAGAGCC
>VZTB01009783.1:27438-42430 GCA_013397245.1 Thryothorus ludovicianus | reverse complement strand
CCGCGTTGTCCCCGCCCCTCTCCGCCATTGGCCGGCCCGGCAGGCCCCGCCCCTCGCGGAAGTGCGGCGGCCGCGGGCCGATGGCGGAGCGCGGCCATGGCGCTGGTGCTGGCGCTGCTGTGGCAGGCGCTGGGCCGGGTGTGGCGGAGCCCCGGCAGTAGCGCCCGCCATGCGCCCCCGAGCCGCGCCATGGAGCACGACAGGGCCCTCGAGGTCTACGGTGACTGCCGGGGGCCGCGAGGGGACCCGCGGGGGTGGCCCCGGTTTGCCCTTGGGGGGCTGAGGGGGGAGCCGGGCCGGGCCCTGAGGGGCTCGGGGCCGTGAGGGGGCCCCGGGGGCTGCTAAGGGGAGAAAGGGCCGCGTTTGGCTTATCGGGCTCCTTTGCTGGGGCTTCCGAAGAGGGGGAACCTCAGCAGAGCAGGGGGGTGCTCATGAGAATGCCCTTTGTGAAACCCAGGGAATTCCCGAGTTCCTCATTGCTGCTCCCTTATTGCTCAGACATAATCCGGACTATCCGGGACCCGGAGAAGCCCAACACTTTGGAAGAACTGGAAGTGGTGACGGAAAACTGCGTGGAGGTGCAGGAGATAGGGGAGGAGGAATATCTGGTCATCATCAGGTTTACACCCACAGTACCTCATTGCTCCTTGGCCACTCTCATCGGTGAGATTGCTCCCATGAAACAGAAAAAAAGGCACCGGGGGCTGGAGGGTGTCTGAGATTGCTCCCATGACACAGAAACAAAGGCACCGGGGTGCTGGAGGGTGTCTGCGATTGCTCCCATGACACAGAAACAAAGGCAAAACAAAGGCACCAGGGGCTGGAGGGTGTCTGCATGCCAGCAGTCCCAGTGCAGATCCAGTCTTGCCTGCCTGTGTTGGTTTGACCAGGAATTGCATCAACCAAACCAAGCAAAACCAAAAAAATAACCAGGCAAAACCAAAAAAAATGCCCCAAATCCAGAGAAATGGGGATGCCCATCTGTTTGTGTCATGCTAGGGAATCCCTTCAAAGAGAACCTCTCAAAACTCAGCTGGGAAGTGGTACAGAATTCCTTCTCCAAGCTACTTCATTAATGTTATTAATTGATAGTTTGTCAGCTCTTAAACTTAAAAAAAAAAATTTGCAACTTTCTGCTTGTCCCCTTTCGCTCTGTGCCTCGTGCTGCTCAGAGTACAGAAGGACGTTGTCAGTTAGCACTGATTGTTAAACATGGGTTCTCTGAAAATGCACCTCAGACCTTGAATTTCACAGGAAAATCTCTTTTGTTTTTTCTGTTTTAACAGGCCTTTGTTTAAGAATAAAACTTCAGAGATGTTTGCCTTTTAGACACAAGGTAAAGTGCCTGGTTTGAAGCCCACGATTTAATTTTAAATTTAATTTTAATTTTTAAATTCCATGAACAGATGCCAACCTCCCTAAATTAAACACAGTGATTCCCAGACCTTTAGAGACCAAAGTAATTTAAAGAGCACACTAATTACCTGAGGATTTCTGCAGATTTCTGGGTGGCTGTTCCGTTTCCACAGCTGCTGGCTCCACTGTGAAGGAGCCCTGCAAAGGGAGCCCGTGGGGTGACAGCCCCTGTGTGGCTGGGGGACACTCCAGGAAGGGCTGTGCTCCCCTGCCGAGGTGCTCCTAACGCTGCTGATCTCTCCTCCAGCTGGAAATCTACATCTCTGAGGGCACACATTCCACGGAGGAGGACAGTGAGTACAGCCTGTGCATGCTGCTGCTGCTGCTTCAGCCCCTCTGTGCTCTGCCCTCTCCTCCCCTGCCCTTCCAGAAACCAATCCCTGGGAAAGCTTGAGTGGCATCGAGGTGTTCCCAGGCCGTGGTGACTCTGTGACCACCTGCTTGTTGCTGGTTTGGTTTTATAACAAAAGCCCCCTCTGATCTGGCAGGTGTGGTGTTTGTAACACAAGGAGGAGCTGCCTCACCTGCTGATCCCACTGTCCAAAATTCCTCCCAGCCAAAGCTGGTGTTTCTCAGTCAGTTTTGGCAGCAGAGCCTGCAGGACAGGGATGTTCTGCCCCAAGCAGAGCCGGGCACTGCCCTGGGCTTGAGCCTTCAGTGTCTGCCAGAAATGGGGTAAAATAGCTCCAAACTGAGCCTGGGCTACTCATCCATCCTGAATTTCACTCCTGATGCTGGGATGTGTCCCTGGCACACCTTCCATCCTCCTCCCGAGCTGGAGAAGGGACAGAACATTCCTGGGGCTGCTCAGGCTGGGGTTTGCCTCTCTCCCCGTTCCCCTGGGATCCCCCTCGTCGTGTCCTCTCCCCCTGGCACCCTCGGGTGGCCCTGGGGGCTCCTGACCCCCCTGCCCCGGGCTGTTTTGCAGTCAACAAGCAGATCAATGACAAGGAGAGGGTGGCAGCAGCCATGGAGAACCCGAACCTGCGCGAGATCGTGGAGCAGTGTGTGACTGAGCCCGACTAGGGACCCTGCCCTGGGGACAGCCCTGCTGCACGCTGAGCAGAACAACAATAATCAAGGCCTTGGGTTTCATACTTGAGTTCTTTTTATCTCCCATGTGGGGTTTTTTTTTAAAAGAGTAATCGTTTATAAAATAGATTTAAATTATGAGGATTCAGTCCCTGAAGAAAGTCCAGTGCTGGAAGTTTGTAATTTTTGGTGCCCAGAGGAATATTTTGTGATTCAGAGCCACACATCTGCATTGCCTTCTGAGAGATGTTGTGATATAAATTCAGTTTTGCAAGTTAAATTTCTACATTGTTTCAATCACTGCACTGTAAAAATAAAACAGATTCTTGTACTGAAATGCTGCGTTCTGGGTCCTGAATTTGTTTGGGTTTTTTCCTGAGGATTAAGATTAGATTTCTATTAGAGAAATTAATTTCATTCAGCTTCTTGGGTATTGATAAACATTAAAGCTGAAATTAATTCAGAAAAAAAATTTGGAGCTGAGGGACTGGACTAGAACATGAAGATTTTTACTGGGACCCAATTCCTGCTGAATCCTTGTGCTCTTCTCCCTGTTAACGTTACAAATTTCTGATTCTGGGAACTTTGCTTTGTAACCACCCCGAGGCTGAAGTTTCCCTGTGGAGGAGAACTTGACCCTGCTTTTCCTTCCACTGCCCTGCAGTGTGGGAGGTGCTGGTGTCCCACAGCCCCTCCTGCGCTGGCTCCCGTTCCTTGTCACTGCTCCCTCACTGGTCTCACCCGGAACATCCCCAACATTCCCCACTGAGACACTGCCCAGGGCCCCTTCCCGGTGCAGCTCTGGATCTGAGCGTGGATTTGCCTTTCCCTCCTGGCTCCTGCTCCCAGTGCCCGTGCTCGGGATCTGCTCCCGAGGGATTGAGGGAGCTGCTCCTCCCTGGAGTGCTCCAGTGGTTCCTGGCTGGTCCCACGGTGGGAGAACCCTGGAGCCCAGTGCCAAAATCGGCTGGGATTTCAGGGATTTGTGGCGCTTTTAATAATCCCATAAAGCTTCCCTGAGGGCATGGAATGGTGGAATGGACTCAGCATCATAAAGAGGGGGAACGTTCCCCTTGATAAACCAGGGAACTGCTCCATGGCCACTCCCCTCAAGTGCCAAATTAGCTAAAAAATTAATTAAAGGAGGCAGAGGAAGGGGGGGAGGACAATCCCCTGCTTTTCCACAGGTTCGTGCAGGTGTGAACTATACTCCTCAACTTCAATTAAATTTCAGTTAAATTTCAAACTCCTTTGTACCCAAATGTGCCTCGTGTGCCCGGGGACACGTCCTGTGTCCCACCCCTCTGCTGGGAAGGGGTCCAGGCTCCAGGCAGGTAACTCCTGCAGGGATGGGCCAAATGCTCCAGGGAGCCTTAGCTGCCGTTTTCTTTTGGCTTCTTTCCTGGAATTTGCCTTTTTTTTTTTTCTTTTTTTTTTGCCCTCCAGCAGGGGGTTGATATTTGCTTTTCAGAATGCAGATATCTCTGCCAGCAAGGAGGTTCTGGGTATCCTGGGGCCACAAGATAGCGACTCTTCTCCCTGGATGGGCTCCTGGGGGCTCTCTGTGCCTGCTGCCCCTGCACAGCTCCGGGGCACTCCCAAAACTGCATTCCCAGCTCCACAAAAGCTTGGAGGACAGGGAATGGGATGCTCTGGTGACTCTCCTTGTTTCTGCAGAGCCCTGGGGTCCTCAGCCCTGAGGGCTTTGTGCTGGGGCACAGAGATTAAAAGTTCTGTGGAGCAACAATTCGTGAAGATGGGCTGGATCCCCAAACCAGGAATATTCCCAATTCCTTGGGCAGTGGATCATGGCTGGGGCACTGGGAGGTGACTCCCCGGGAGCTGCTGCACTTCCCAGCGTTCCCATTTTACCTGGGCTTGGCATCTTTGTCCGTCCACAGACCGGGGTGGGCAGAGACTCTGGGGACACTGGGGGTGCCAGAGGAACAGCCAGGGAGCAGGAGACACCGGGGCTGGGGACGGGGACAGCTCCAGGGCGATCCCATGGCGCAGGATTTGAGGCCCTGGAGGAATGCAGGACGTCCCTCCAAACTCGGGAAGACACACGGGGATCAAAAAAAGTTCTAAAATCGGACTCAAAAAGTACGAAAACCTGGATCAACGAGTACTAAAATCGTTCCTTCGGATTATGAATCCTTTGCGTTGACAGCAGGGAGGGACAACTGCAGAGGGCACCAGCAACCCACGGCTCTGCTGTGCCGGGAGGAGCCACCCCGGGAACCGAGCGGGACTGCGGGGCCACCCCGGGAACCGAGCGGGGCCACCCCGGGGACGGAGCGGGGCCACCCCGGGGACCGCCACCAGCAGCACCCCTGCGGCCGCGGAGCCACCCGGGGGTTTGCTGGCGGAGCTGGGACGTGGGGGACCGGCCAGGGCAGGGTTTGAGCTGAGCTGGGGAGGTTCTGCCCTTTCGCTGCTGTTTCCTGGGGTAAACCACGGAATACTCCGAGCTGGAAGGGGCTGGGCTCTGTCCCCATCGCGGGGACCCAGGGTACCCGGCAGGAGGGTGGGCTCCTGGGTCACCCCTGCAGAGGAGCCCGGGAGGGACAGAGAGCACAGGAAACCCCCAGAACTCAGAGCTGGGGGATTCAGGGGAGCAGAGAGCACAGCAAACCCCCAGAACTCGGAGCTGAGGGGATTCAGAGGAGCAGGGAGCACAGCAAACCCCCAGAACTCGGAGCTGGGGGATTCCTGCCTGCTCGGAGCGGGCAGTTCCCTCCAAGCAGGGGGGAGCACCCCGAGCCCGGGTTTAGCTCCTGCCCTGCCTCAAACCTCAGCGCAGAGCATTCCCCACCTCCGCTCCCCCCAGCAGCATCCCTCTGCCCCTTCGCAGCCCCTGACAGCCGCGGGATTTCCAGCAGCCTCTGGATTTCCAGCTGGCGTTCCCAGCTCTGAAATCTCGTTTCCACCGCGGATCTCCAGGCTGTGGCTCCTTGTGAAGAGGAGCGAGCCCGCAGGAGGAGGGACAGGGCTGTTCCCAGCCCCAGGGCCGTGCAAGGGACTCGTGTTTGCACACCCTTTACTCAGGGTGGAACTATCACTCACCGCAGCCGGCGGCGGGGCGGCCGCGTGTACCGACGGAGCTATTTTCAGCACGTAGACATTTCCAAATGTTTACACCCGGCTGAGCCTTCCCTCGGTGCCGCGCAGGGGCCGGGGGCTGTGGGTTTGCGGCAGCCCTGCCCTCCTGCAGCACACGTGGAACGGCTTTATCGAATTTCCCAACCAAGGGCTGCTCCGGGTGAGCACACACAGCGCTGCCTTGGTACCAGCTGAGGAGCGGGGCAGCTCCTCTCCCTCCCGCCGATTTCTGTGCTTTACTTCCCCCGGGAATGTCTCTTTGCAGTCCCGGGAGGAGCTGCAGCAGTGGCCGGGGTGCAGCACCCCGAGGTGGGTGGAGGCTGCTCCCTACCGGGGCAGCTGTCAATGATCAGCACCAAATAAAATCCAAACAAAAAGATAAACCAGTGACATTGTTCAGATCCTTCCCTGGCTGTCCTGGCTTTGATGTCCCTCTGTGCTGCGCCCGTGTGGCACGAGCAGGTTTTAAGAACCAGAGGAAAATAAATCAATCTCTTATTATCACCTGGAGAGGACAGGTGGGAGCTGAGCTGCTCCTGGTCCCTCTGGGCTCCTCTCCTGCCAGGTTGGGACCGTGCCCCTGCCAGTCCCTGCAGCTGAGGAAGGCCTGGTGACCCCTCTGGCTCCCTGGGAACCCAAACCCTGCAGAGGAGGAGCTGGAGAGCCCCGAGAGCTGCGAGCCACAGGTGCTCTGCCAGCAGAGCCGGGGGCTGCGGAAGCGCCCGCAGCGTTCCCGAGGATCTGAGACACAAACAAGCTCCTCCAGCAGCTGCTTCCCGCCCAACGAGCTGCTCTTCCTTCCTGTCTCCAGCGTGGAAATGTCTGGAGGTGACCAAGGGAGGCACAAAGGTCTGACTTCTGATCCGAAGCCAAAAGGGTCTCGGAGAGTCCTCCAGGAGCTGGGGGAATCACGGAATGGTTTGGGCGGGAAGGGACCTTAGAGCCCTCCCAGTGCCACTGCTACCATGGGGAGGAACTGCACGGGCTCTGGGGTCCCTTCCCACCCAAACCATTCCATGATCCTATTTCAAACATCTTTTGATCCCTGAGCCCTTTCCTCCCTTCGCCCCACTGCAGCAGCTCTGTCTGAACAACATCCTGCTTGTGTTGAGACAATAAAAGCATCTTTAGAAGAAGCAAAATGGCATTTCTACATCCATCCAACCCTGCCCTGTGTCAGTGGGAAGCCGTCCCCCCTCCCCTGTCACGCCAGGCCCTTGTGAAGAGCCTCTTTGCAGAGACACTCACTGGAGGTGTCCCACTGAAAGAAAATATTGCAGATATCCAAGCCAGATGTGTTTTGGGGTCACTGATAATGCAGTTGCTGTGCTGGTGGCAGGTCTGGCTGTTACCTGGTTAGGAATGGCCTGGTGTCCCACAGGAGGGATTGTCCTGTGCCCTCAACCAGCCCCAGCTGGGACCCTGCAGGGGAAAGGCACTGCAGGAGGGGCTCACCACATCCCCGGCCACAAATAAATTGATTTGCAGATCTGATTTACCCCATCAACGTGGCTCGTGTTTCAATCAACAAATCCCAGTTGCAAAGGGCAGCTGTGAGTGATTTTCAGGTGCAAACTGATTGTTCCTTCCTGCTGCCAGTGCCAGAACCATCTCCAATTGACAGAAAACCTTTGGAATTCCCCGCGGGGAAGAGAAAATGGGAAACCCACCTGTTTCCTTCAGTAACTGTTTAATTTAACACACTGGTGAGCTGTGGCCACGAGACCCCAGCACAAGGGCTGTCCCTCTGCAACCCTGGGAGAGTGACAGGGTGTGGGACAGATGGTGCTGGGGACAAGGAAACCACGACTGGACACAGGCTCTCGGACCATACAAACTTTACAGCACCTTGGAACGGAAGAAAGCACAAACGGTGAAGTCATGGCTTGTGTTTCACATCCACGTCACACACTGGAATTTCCCTGCTTGGACTGACAGCCCTGGATGCACCTGGAGCTCTGCAGCCCGGGATGGCTCCAGCCTGACTCTGCCCAGGGCAGGGAGGACTGCCCTTCGAGATCCCCCAGTTTTTGGGCATCCTCCACAGCCCAAAGAGTAACAGGGAAAGGAATTCCTACCTGAATGCTCCTGCCCTGCTCCAGAGCCCAGCCTGCCAGCAAACCCTCCCCGAGACAGGGAGGGATTCATCCCCAGCCCGCTCTGAGGCTGGCAGGGGCTGTGCCTCAGAGTAAATTGGATATTCTAGTTAAAAATCAGCTAGCCTTAACAGAGAGAATCTAGATAAGCAGGGGAAAAAAAGGGTTCAGCCTGCAAGGCCACAGAAAAACACCTTAACCAAGCATTACACTGCTGCACACACAGAAATCCAGGGACTGAGCACTGGGCTGCCCACGAGGGAGGGGATGTGCCACCCACAGCCAGGGCAGCTGCCCTCTCCTGCCTGCAAGGGTGGATTCCAGACCTCGGTGTCCCTGGTGATGCCCTCTGCTCCAGAGGGACACGGCAGTGGCTTTGGCAGGGAAAGCCAGCAGTGAGGAGATGGGGCACAGAGCCCTGCACAGCCCCAGCTGAAGCTGAAACTTCACTCCTCTGCCCTGTATCCACTTCTTAAATTAAATCTATTTAGCTTCAGTGCGTAAACATTTTAATGAAAATTACAGGAATGGGTTGCCAGCTTCAAGTCCCTTAAAGGAAAAAAAAAATATTAAAAAAATCCCTACCCCAAAGGGTCGGCAGAGCCTGCGGAATGCTGGATGCTCACCTCAGAGATACAAAAATAATAATAAAAGTCAAGGTTTGTGCTGGCCAGCCAACACCTTCGAGAGGCTGCACGTGTCGAATGATAGCACCATGAGCATTTCTGAGAGGCCCCCCCGAATTCCCGCTGCTCCCCTCGCCCCTCTGCCTCCCCGGCGGGTCCCGGAACGCCCCGGGAGCAGCGAGAGCTGTCCCCCCCCAGCCCCCCGGATGGTTTGAGCACCGACAGAGAGCGGCACGGCTCGGAGAGCCGCGCTCGGGGACATCGCTGTCACCTGCGCGACAGGCGCTGCTCGCCCCGGGCGTGCCCGCGGCAGCTCCGGCAGCACTGGGCGAGCACGGTGGGCAGCGGGCAGCGGCCCAGCAGCCGCAGAGTCCGGCAGAAGGCGAAGGTCAGGCGGTCTCGCTCGCAGGGGACACCTGGAGGGGAGGCAGGAAGACAGGAGGGTGTCAGTGCCACCGCCGCCGCCAGCTGCCCGACGGGAAAAGGGGCGAGCGAGGGGATGCCAAACCATGGCAGGGCTCCGTGGATGCTGGCACTGGCTGGGGAGGCGCAGACAGAGCCCCCCCTGGGCACCGGGGGCATTTCCCATGGCCAGCAGAAACCACCCCCGCGCTGCTGCCAGCAGCTCCCTCGGCAGGACAGCCGGGACACAGAGCCGAGGGGCAGGGGACAAACCCCGGACTGCCACCCCCTGCCACCCCTCAGAAGGGACAAACCCCTCGGACTGCCACCCCCGGCCAGTCCCCGGGAGGGACAAACCCCTCGGACTGCCACCCCCTGCCAGTCCCCAGAAAGGACAAACACCCCGGACTGCCACTCCCTGCCAGTCCCCAGAAGGGACAAACACCCCCGGACTGCCACCCTCTGGCAGTCCCCAGCCCCCGGAAGGGACACAATTCCTCTCCCTTGGAATTGTTCCGGTTATTCCAAGAACCTGCATCATCTGCTTCTGTTCCTGCAGGTGTCCTGCAGCCCTCAGAGCAGCGCTGGTGCTGCTCCAGCACGGGCTCTGTTTTGGGAGGGGCTGCTCCAGTGGAAGCCCTGGCTCTGCTGTGGGGAGCACCTGGGCTCAGTCCGGCAGCACAGACCAGCACCAAACACACGTATTTATACAAATACGGAGTTGGTTTGTTTGAATTTTTGCTTTCCTCCTTCTCCACTCCATCTCGGAGCAAGGCACGGCTCCCTGAGCCTGCAGGTGGGGTGGGACTGGCTTAAATGACATCGACTCAAAAACGAGCCTGAGCTCAAACCCTGTGATTCTGTGATTCCAATTTTACCCCCTGCACAAGGAATTAAAATAAACGGCAGCTTTTCTCTGGAAAAGGGCAGAGTTGATGCACTCTGATACCCCCTGACACTGCCTCTCCCTGGGCACCCTCCAGCAGAACCATGAGAGCAGGGACAGAAACGGGGCAGGCAAATGGGCTGTTCCCTGTCTCAGGACATTTCTCTGCAGGGTAAATGCTGTGACCAGGCCAGGGGAGCTGCAGCTGACCCCTGCCCCTGGGCCTGTCCCCTCTGGGAACAAAGGCTGTGCCGAGGGAACGGTGGCTGCCCCCATTCCCACGGGAGGAGCAGGGGATGGGCAGATGCAGAACAGAGACTTTTCCTAGGGTTGGGATTTCAGCCACAGCCCCCACCCCCAGCCCAGCAGCGAGGAGGTCACTGCTCTGCTCTAAAATTTATTTTCTGTTTCAGCTGAGGTATTTCCTCCCTGCCCCCTGAGCTCTTTGTGCCCAGAGCATCCCTGTGTCCCCCAAAAAGCAATTTATCACTGCCCTGCTGGATCCAGGGGATCCCAGCTGCACATCACAGCTCCAGGCTGGGGGCTGGCTCCAGGCTCCATCCCTGGCACACCAGCAGTGGCTTTTCCCCTGTGCAGAGATCAGAAATCTCTGCACAGCCCAGCGAGGGCCGGGCCAGGAGTGCAGCACATCCCAGACCTGCTGGGAGGGCACTGGAGCCACTGGAAAAAGGGAAGGGCTTACTGGTGCTGTGCTCCACGGGGCTGCCAGGATAATATTCCCTGGGAGCACCCCTGTGGCTGCACAAGGCAGACCCTGATCCCCAGGGCCCTGCTGTTGGGATGCTGGAGCACAGGAGTGCTCTTCCCACAGGAATTGCTGCAGGACAGGGCTCAGCAGGGCTCCCACAACACCTCAGGGGTGTCCCACGAGAGTGGAACCAGCCTGGATGCCCAGGGGTGGCTGGGAATGTCCTGGGCACTGCTGGGGGATGCTCTGCCCGGGCAGACCCTGCCCAGCCCCTCAGTATTTTCAGCACTCGCAGCTTCCTAGAAAGTTACTGATGGATCCCAACCAAGCTGCTCCTGCCTTCCTTGGAAAGAGCTGGGAAGGCTCACGCTGGGAGCTGCTTTCCAGGCTTGGAGGGAAGGCTCAGCTCTCTCCTGATCCCCTTCCAGCGGGTCAGCACCCTGGGGCCATCGGGAAATTCCTGTCCCTGCAGCATGCCCAGGCAGCAACGAGCCCACCCTGGCGGGGTCACTGCTCCTCAAACACCTCCTCACCCAGCAAGGATGGGATTTCTGTGGAAAACAGCAGGGATGGGCTTGGGGACGGGGGACAGGAGCCACCACCCTTGGCTGCGGGCTCTGCTGACCTCACAGGACACCCCAGGGGTCCAAAGGCCTCACGGATCACAAAATACCCAAACTGGAAGGGACCCAGAGGGACCATCCAGCGCAGGTCCTGGCCCTCACAGGACACCCCCACAATCCCAGCCCGTGCTTTCCCAGCACTCCCTGAGCTCAGGGAAGCCAAAGGGAGCCCTGGAGGGGTTGAGTTCCCATCACTTTCCCAGATCCTGCTGCAGTCTCAGGGTGGATGCGTGCGGGGTCAGGCTCAGGTCTGAAAATCTTGGCTGAGCCTGTGATTCCTCCCTGGAATTTGGTCTTGGGCAAGGGAAGCTGCAATAAGCACTCAATTTGTCAGCTCTTCAGAGAGGGACCTACAGAACCCACCCAATTTTCATTTAATCCTTTCACTGCTATTTCTTTCTATTAACGATTTTTTATATAATCCTTGCACTTCATTTGGACACATGTTCCATAAGTCCATGCCAAATTTTAGGCTAAAGAAATAGCTTAAAGCAGGGCTTTAAAAATCCAGGCTAAGTCAGCACATTAGAGACTGAAAACCCCCACTTTTTTTTGGGTTGTTTTTTTAGGTCGGTGTGGAAGTCGCTTTAAATTTCATTTAAGCTTCTGCCAGCCAGACCTAAGCTTTTACTTTTATTCCTGGGAAAAATAAACTTCCTGGAACACGTTTTGTGAAAACAAGGAAAGGTTGAGCTTGGAGCTGAGCTAGCAAATCCAGGGAATTAGGCTGCTGACCTCTGGCCCTCGGGATGCTCTGGGAGCCAGGGCTGAATTTAACAAGCAAATTATCCCAGGGTCCTGCTCTGGGGCTGAGGTGCCTCCCTGTGGTCTCTGCATGATGGGATGGGATAACGGGATGGGATAACGGGATGGGATGGACAAGCTGGCAGCTGGGAAAGCTGGGAGTAACCCACAGATCCCAGTTTTCAGGTGTCAGCCCCGTTGCTGGCAACATCTTTCTCCCTCATTTTATCAAAACAGGCAATCCTTCCCAGACCATCCCTTTCCCACTGACTCCTGTTGTTAATTAGCAGTTAATTAATTGCTCTCCATGCCTCACTCAGCAGCACCTCCTGGCCTCACCACTTGGACAGGGACTTACACGCTCAAACGACGGAGAAAATTGGGATTTGCTGCAATTATTTCCCACATGGGTCCCTTGTGGACGAACTCTGTGACTTGCAGAACCAGGAACAATTTCATTTCCTTGCTCAGAGCGAGCAGGAGCACCACGGTTAATTGGCAATTAATGGAATTACAGCCAGCCCTGGATAACGAGCAGGCCAGGGGGAGAGGGCTGGGGCTGTGGGACTGAGCCAGGGGAGCAGAGCCCTCATCCCCCAGGCACTGCTGCTCCCAGCACTGCACCCACCTGTCCTTGAGCCAGTGAAGCCTTTTCCCATCCCTCTGGAATTCCAGAGACCCCGTGTTTGCTGCTGGAGCCAAGGTCTGGCCCCACCACCTCCCCTGCACCTGCAGATTTGGGGAACTGAGACCTCCCTGGTATCAGATCTGGAGAAAAGGGCACCAGGGAGCTGCTCCACCCCATGGCATGACCACGGTGAGCTCTGTCCCTGGCAGGGATGTGCCACCACCACCAGGATGTGCCCAAAAGCTGTGCCCAGCACCCTGCAGTGACCAGCTGAGTGACCAGCCCATCCACCCCCTGCTCCCTCCTGCAGCACACAGCAATTCCCACTTTCCTGGTTTCAATCTGTCTGACCTGCTGGATAAACTCTGCAGGTTTCTCCAGGCCCTGGAGCAGACCTGGGGCTCAGCTCCTTTCCAAGACACCATAAACGATTCCCAGATCCATGCCCCCAGCCTCTGGAGCATCACTGGGGTGCCCAGGGCTCTGCAGCTCCCAGGAGCCATCTGAGGACACACTCACAGCTGCCTGCAGCTGCAACACAACAGCCACATTCAAAAATAACCTTGGTGGAATCTTCAATTAATTTATAACCTGGCAAAAGCTCAGGACTCTGGTTCTAATTAATCCCGACCTCCTTTAATTGAGGAGCCCATTGCTGTGAGATGTTTGTTTGTGCATCATCTGTTCCATCTCTGCTCAGAATCTGTCTGATAATGGTTTGAACATTTCAACCCTGCTGGGGTTATTGGCACTTTTGTGTCCAGTGAGGACACGACCCTGGTTCTGCTGGTACCAGAGCACCCCGTGCCAGAGGAGGGAGAGGCTCCCTGTGCTCCTCACAAAAACATGGAATGCTCCAGCCTGAATCCATCCTGTGCAGAAAAGATCCCTTAAAGCACAGGAAAGGGCTGGAGTTACATTTCTGTCTTTCTGGGAGCCTTTGCCTCTGCATTTACACATCTGGGATTTCCTGCCATGTGAAAGTTTTGTTCCCCTTCATGCTTTGGCTGGAAACATTTTTTATTTCCAAGAGGCGTTTCCTGCCCTGGGCTGGAGCCAGAGCATTTATGTCAGTTTTGATCCAGGGTTTTACCGTTTATTTGTGTGCTTCCTACACATCTCAGTGGTTATTCTGGTCCAGCCTTGGCTCCACAGCTCTCATCACCAAGCCTGGCACGGAAATTTTCCCCTGACCAAAACAGCCGGAACCGCACATCGCGTCTTGAGCAGGGCTGATTCATCATTCCCTAAATGCTGGAGTGCCCCACGGCCCTGAAAATGCTCCAGAAAGGAGCAGATTAATGCTAAAAACATCCTGATGGCCAGCAGAGCCAGTGCCCAAATGCCAGTGAACCAAAGGCAGCGCTCCTGGCTGCTCTGGAACAGGGGTTAGGAGGAACAGCCGGGCATGGGATAAACAAAAAGAGCTGGAAGGCTGGAATGGGTGACCCAGGCTGCAGGGGGGACCTCAGGGATGTGTGGAGCAGCCGTGGACCCAGCTCCTCCATCCCAGCTATTGCTGCTCCCCTGCCCCATCTCTCAGCCCTCCCTTTGTCCAGCAAACCTCCTGCAGGTCCAACAACACCTTGTGGGCAGCCAAAGAGCTTTTCTTTTGCAGACAAATTAAAACAAATAAAGCTGGTAAGTGACTGGCATGCTCATATCAGAGACATCTAATTCTCATTATGCTGCTTTTCTGTAAGGGCTATTAACCCTTGCAGTCCCCAGATTTCTGTCTCCCAGGGAACTGCCTGGTGCTTGGGATGTATCTGTGTGAATGCAGGAGGGAGAGGAAGCCAAGTGAGTGCCCGGGGTGTGGCCAAGCACTGTGGCTGCAGGTGAATGACAAACAGGTTGAAATGGGGCAGGTTCCCTGCTCAGACACACCTGAAGCTGCTGGAGAACTGCACAATTATTCCATCTGCTGATGCTGGGCCCAGCTTGTTCCACGAGTCTCGTACTCTGGGAGTTTCCCAAGAGCTCCATCTCTGGGTATTCCCCTCTGCCTTCCCTTTCCTGAATGCCCTGTTGCCTCTGGATGGGGTCCCTCCACCCCACAGGTGACACTGCTGACTCCATCAGGCACATCCCAGCTCACATCTGTGCCAGCAAAACTCTGCTCGGCCCCTTGAGGGACGGCTGCTCGGGGCATTTCTAGACAGCTATAACATTCCCACTTAATTACCAATTAGCCAGGTCAGCCTCACACCAGCCGCGCCTCCCCACGCCGGCTCTGCTCACCCGGCTCGGAGCTCTCGCACTCCTGGGGGTTGCACTTCTGGGTGCTCTCGGGCCACGGCTCGTGGTCGCACAGGCTGCTGTCCTCCTCGGCCACCCCCGTCCTGGTGTCCATGCACTTCACCTGGCGCCGCTGGATGCCCCCTCCGCAGGGAGCCGAGCACTGCGGAGCGCGGCGGGGTCAGCCCGGGGGACAGCCCGGGGGACAGCCCCAGCGCCAGGGCTGGCGTGTCCCGCTCCCTGCAGGTCCTCGGAACTCACCTGTCCCCAGGATCCCACCACCCACGCCGTGCAGGGCTGGGTGTTGCAGGGCCGGGTGCTGTTGGGCCTCAGGGTCTCCTCGCAGCGCCCCGGCTCCGGGCAAGTCACCAGGCGCGCCTGCTCGCCACCGCCACACGGCTCCGAGCACTGCGGGACACAGCGGGACAGCGGCCTCAGGGGACAGCCCGCAGCCTGCACCTCCGCGGGAGAAGGCGCCAGGGAGAGCTCA
>VZTB01009783.1:1401-17538 GCA_013397245.1 Thryothorus ludovicianus | reverse complement strand
GCAGCTGGGGACACAGGGGACAGGCTGGGGGTGAACAGGAGCTGGGGAAAGAAGGGACAATCAGGGGGTGAACAGCAGCTGGGGACACAGGGACAGTCTGGGGGTGGCCAGGCAGGGCAGTGGAGGGTGGCATTGCCCTGGGGGTTTCTCAGGAGGGAAGGAGATGCCCAGCAGGGCCAGAGGGACGTGACCCCGTGCCCAGCTCCACAACAGGGCCAGGTGGGACTTGGAGGAACACGGTTTGTGGAAGGTGTCCCTGCCCACGGGTGGGACTTCCCAAAGTGCCTCCCACTCCAAACGGGCTCCTGCTGCTCCTGGGGTTGACACGAGTCCTGCTCAAAGCGCCTCCCGCTCGCGAGGGCCGGGAGTTCATCCCTGTTTTTCTTAGCCTAAGCACTCCCATTATTGCCAAAGCTTTGTTGTTCTTGGAGCTTTGGCAGGAGCCAGGGCGTCTTTCCAAAACCTCTCCACGAATATCGAAACGCTCTTGTGCAAAGGTTTTAATTAGGTTACGAATACCAGAAAGTGATTTGTGGGTGCTGAGCATGCCAGCATTCCCATTAACAGCAGCCCAGGATCCTGCTCACATCCCAGCCCGAGCTGCTGCTGAAGGAAAGGCAGAAGGAGATTTTGGCTGCTGGGTGAGCCTGTGCAAAGGCAGAGATGCTCCAGGGAGTGTGTGGGGCTGGGCCATGACTTCCAGGACAGAGGGATCCTGGGGGTCCATGGCATGCAGCTCCGTGGCCATCACCACCTCTGCACCACACCTGGCACCACGGGGGATTTCAGCCTGGTGCCAGCTGTGCCATTGTCTGTGGGGTGAATCCCACTGGTTTCTCCAGAGGAAGGCTCAGCCTCGTGGTCACCAGGACATTGACTCCCAACAGCTTTGCATGAGCTGGCAGCTCCCTGACTCCTGACTGTCCAGGCCAGCCAGCAGCACTGGGGGCTCTTTCCCTGCTCGTGATAAGATACGGGAAAGGCCTCAGGAAACGGCTCTTTCTCCTCACACCCCCTCTCCTGTGTAAATATTTTGTGGAATGCTGCAAAGGGGATGAGGCTCAGCTGGAAGTGATGTGGGTTGGAAACACTCCCTGGGCTGGCAGCGTGTGCTTGGCTGCTCCAGCATTGGCTCCCAGAGAAACACACCCTGAGGAGTGCAGAGCCCATCCCCTGCATGCAGGGAGGGCAGTGAGGGACCACAGCAGCCCAGCTCCACAGCGAAGGCAGGATCCATCCTACCTGGATCCACACGGGCTCCACGGTCGGCCCCGGAGAGGTGAGGTTCTCCCAGTTCCCTGTCCTCTTGTAGGTGAAGGTGGTCCCTGCCACCCTGTAGTCCCCGTTCCACTGGATGGTCCAGCCACCATTCAGGAAATACTTCTCGGGGTCCTCGCTCCGCAGCGCCAGGAAATTCCCAGCTTCTGCCACTTCTTCAATCCGGATCTCCCGGGCTCCCACGGGGATAATCCCAATGTCAACGTAACCTGGAACAGGACCAAGTGTTGGTCTTGGTGGAGTCAGATGTGTCTGAGATGATTTTTGTCCTTGGGTGGGTGCTGGGTGCCAGCATTGTGCCAATCCTTACACCTCTGTAAGGCACCGGTGGGCACCAAACCCTACCTTGCCCTGAGCCCTCCTGCTGTCTTATCCCCAAAAAATCAACAAGCTGGAATTAAACTCCCCCTCCCAGCTGTGCTGGGCCAGGCAGGGGTGTTCTGGGGACAGCCCATGCTTACCCAGCCCCTCGCTGTCCTCGAAGGTCTTGTGGACGGTGTGGCAGGTGGAGCCATCCCCGTGGCACACCCCGCACCGATCCTCCACCGCGTGCGAGTCGATCTCGTAGTCACAGCCCACGTTCTGCAAGGGAGCCCCGTCAGCCCCACAGCAGCATCTCGAGCCACTCACAGCCTGCATCGTCTCTGGGGGATTCCCAGAATCCTGGCATGGCTTGAGTTGGGAGGGGCGTTAAAGACAATCCAGTACCAGCCCCTGCCATGGGTGGGGACGCCTTCCCTGAGCCCAGGTTGCTCCAAGCCCCGTCCATCCTGGCCTGGGTTGTGCTCTGGCTCCTTGAGGCCAGCACAGAGGCTGACACAGCCCACACCACTCACCCCACGGGAACCAGGAATGCTCTCCAAATGGGGAACGGCAAAAGGAGCGAGCTCAGCACGAGAGCGAGGGGACGCTGAGCACCCAGGGGCGGGTCCTGCCCCCATCTCTGCTCTCCCAGGCCCGGGGTGCCCCGTGTGCCCAGCCCCACCTTGCAGATGCCGTTGATGCAGATGTCGCGGCTGGCGTCGCTGTCGTAGCAGGGCGTCCCGTCCACCACCGCGTCCCGCAGCTTCTCGGCAAAGAACTCCTGCTCGGGCCGGCAGTGCAGCTCGCAGGGGTTAACTGGGCAACAGGCACAGGCTCAGCCCCCAGGAACACAAACCCACCCTGCGAGCCCAGCCACGGCACAAAACACAAAACACAAAACGCAAACACACAGCACAGAGTGCACAGGCACCGAGGGCCAGCTCCGGCCGCTGGCGGGGCCGTGTCCGAGCGCTCCCACCCCTCAGGGAACCCCTGCCCTACACTCACTGCTGTTGGGCACCGGTGTCCACTTGTAGAGCTTCCCTTTGTAGGGCATGGGGTTGAACTGGCTGCACTGGAGCTGGCGGAAGGAGGGCCTGTCCTGGGGACAGCGCCGCGCGTTGCAGATCCGGAACCGCTTCCGCTCGCCCAGGCAGTACCGGCCCCCGTACTTGGGCCTGAGGGAGGGAAGATCAGGAGTCACACAGGGGCTCAGAGGCCTCAGAATCACACTGCAATGGGTTGGAAGGGACCTTAAAGTCCACCCCTGTCCCACCCCCTGCCACGGGCAGGGACACCTTCCACAGACCAGGTTGCTCCAAGCCCAGTCCAGCCTGGTGCCCATCCTGCAGCTGCTCTGGAGGAGCTGCTCTCCATCCCACCCAGAGTGACCTCCTGACTGCTCCTCTGCCACCCCAGGGAATGGCAAAGCTGACACTGGACTTTTTAAAGCAGGAGAGACTTGAGAAGCACGACAATGTTTTTCTCAGATGCCAGCAGACCCTCACAACATGGCCACCATCTCCTGCCATGCTGCCTTTCCTTCGGTCACCCCACTGTCCACAGCCCCTGTCCCAGTGACCTCATGAAAATTCCTTCTCCTGGGCACACTTTGCTGAAGAGACTGAAGCTAATGATTATTTTAGGGCTGTGTTTACACACTCTGCCCTGAGGAATGGCTGTGGGAGGGGGGGATGCCCAGCACACATTTTCTCACTTCATCCCAAGGGCAAAGCTGAAGATTTACCTTCAGTGGCCAAAGCAAACAACTCCCTGGGAAATTCCCAGTGTTTGCTCTCCTGCCTGTCCACAGCTGTGTTTGGAACACTCCATAAACCACCACAGCACCTCTGCCACGGAGACCATGTCAAATACAAATCCAGGTCCTGATCCAGGCCCGAGAGGGGAGAGCACTTCCCTCAGGAGCCCAGAAGCACCTGCCAAACCCATCTGAGGAAGAGGATGGGCAGAACACGTCTGGAAGAGTCACGAGCTCCCTCCTGGGGCTGCCAGAGCTCCCTGTGCCATGGAAAAGTGACTCCTCTGAAACATCACTACAGAGCCCTTTCCCTTCCCATCCCAGGGTGCTCTGACATCCAGTACAACAGTGATCTGGTGACCAAGGGGACATCTGGGGAGCAGATGGGTCAGCCCAGAAATCCCAGGAAGGAGATGGCTCCTCCAGCAGTGCCCGGACACTTCCAGGCAGCGCTGTCTCATGGAATGCAGCAGGGTGATAAACTGCAGCAGGATTTTCCAAAACAACTCTGAATCAGGCTCCAAGAATGCCTGGTTTGCTGTCCTGTCACTAAAGGACGCTGGATATGTTTTACATCTCCGAGTGTGGAGTCTCTGCCCTTTCCTTGAGTCACACTGCAGCATTCCCAGGGCAGGGCACAGAACAAGGTCCCCTCCCAACCCAAACCACCCCGGGGATTCTGTGACTCCTGCCCGCTGTCCTGGGGGTCAGGGCTGGCTTACGTGGGGTGGCTGCAGTGCCTCTCTGCACTCTGCACTCCTGCACCACAGCTGCGGGAACAGGAGGCCCAGGAGCTCCAGGAGCTCCAGCCGCCGTCGATGGGCTCGGGCCGGAATCCCACGGGAACACACTCGCCGTTGAAACACCACTGCAGGGGACAGGCAGCACAGGAGAGCACCAGGACAAGGACAGGCAGCACAGGAGAGCACCAGGTGAAGGACAGGCAGCACAGGAGAGCACCAGGACAAGGACAGGCAGCACAGGAGAGCACCAGGACAAGGACAGGGAGCACAGGAGAGCACCAGGTGAAGGACAGGCAGCACCGAGGCCCAGCACAGGGACTGTCTTGTGCTAAGCCCTGCTCTGCTTGCACAGAGTGCCCGGGGTCAGCTGGGCTCTGCCAGAGCCTGGAGCGCCTCAGGCAATGGCAGACTCAGAGGTGTTGGGCTGTCAGAGGATTTGGGGGAGGCAGCAAACCCAAAGCTCCGTGGAGACCCCTCAGTGAGGGGATTCACAGCCCAGTGTCAGCCCAGAGGCGCCTCCCCAGCAGTGGGGAAGATCCCAGGGAGGAGCACCCACCATGGCAGCAGAAGGAGCCTTGGGCTCTCCTGCCATGGTCATTAACTGCGGGATTCACCTTCCCGGGGGATTCAAGCGATCCCAAGTGAGTCACTGAGGGCAGTGGGTCTTTGGGCACAGCAAGGGCAGTGGAATGGGCCCATCCCTGCACATCCCCTGTGTGTGCAGGACTAGGGGTGCCCTGGAGGGGTGTCCCCCTCCCCATTACCTTGCTCTCCCCGCAGGCAGTGCCGTCCACAGCCGCGTCCAGCTTGGAGTGACACGTGTTCCCCACCGTGCACCACAGCGTGCTGCAGACACTCTGTGGGAAGCAGAGGGACACAGTTCCTGCCTGGCACAGAGCCATCCCTGGGGCACAGATCCATCCCTGGGGCACAGATCAGATCCATCCCTGGGGCACAGATCAGACCCATCCCTGGGGCACAGATCAGATCCATCCCTGGGCACAGATCAGACCCATGCCTGGGGCAGGGTGAGCACAGCCCCAGCACAGCCCCAGGCAGAGCCCCCAGGCCCATCCCCACTCACGTCCATGTCGTCACAGAAGGTGGAGTAGGGGCCGTACTGCAGCCGGCACTGGTGGCCCACGTCGTACAGGACACCCGGGGGCACCAGGGGAAAGTCCAGCACCTCCTGGGCTGGGGGATCATCCAGGCACAGCCCCCAGCCCCGGCTGGAAGAGAGAGGCCACAGCAGTGTCACCCCAGGTGTGACAGGTCCAGCTGGTGGATGTCCCAGGATGGGGAGCAATCAGCATTTCCCACTGACACCACCCCGGCTCTGCGACCCCTGGAGCTGCTCCGGTGTGGATGGGCACCTCTGGGTGCCTTTTTGGGGTGGGAGCCCCCCAGAGTGATCCCCTCATGTCCCCCAGGGGTGGCCGGGCATGGGGAAATGCCCTGCAGACCCTGCAGGCAGGAATAAAGGGGATGAGCAGCAGCCAAGCGTGCTCACCCCCACACTGCCACCACAGAAGTGCCCACACCAGGCTGGGCAGGATTTCTTTGGAGCAGAGCTGGGAATGGAGCCTCCCTCTGCTCCCACACTTCCCAAACACACGGGGAACTGTCACCAGCCCAGCCCACGGTGTTGATTTAAACAAACTTGTCTCCAGCAAGGCCAAGCCAGGCGAGGCTGCCGAGGGGATCGGATTTCCCGGGTTTGTTGTGATTGGGAACGGCTCTGAATTAACTGAGATTCCTTTCTGAGCCAAGCCAGCAGCACAGGAACAAGGGCTGGAAGCAGGAGAGCTCCTGCCTTGGGGTGCTGGCAGTGCCACGGGGTGATGCCCAGCAGGACCAGCACCCCCTCCTCCCTATCCCATCCCACCCAGTGAGTTCCACCTGCAAACAGCCCCTGACACTCCCATGTAAATCCTTACTGAAGTATCCTCCTGCTTCCCAATGGGAAAAGCCAGGAGATGGGCTGTTTTCAGCAGAAAGCCTCTCTTGCCAAACTCCCAACAGCAGCAGCAGCCTGCTGCTCCCAGCCCAGCAGGAAGGGCAGGATCCCTGTGGGGCTGAGCTGGGATGGATGGAGGGATGCAGCGATGCAGGGATGGAGGGA
Source organism: Thryothorus ludovicianus (assembly GCA_013397245.1). Taxonomy (NCBI): domain Eukaryota; kingdom Metazoa; phylum Chordata; class Aves; order Passeriformes; family Certhiidae; genus Thryothorus; species Thryothorus ludovicianus. The sequence continues at coordinate 11,333 of VZTB01009783.1, read as the reverse complement.
TGGAAGAGCTGGACACAGCTGGGGCCCTGGTGTGTGCTGCACAAACTGCATGGCACCTCCCCACATATCCCCACCGAATCCTGGAATGGTGTGGGTTGGGAAGAGCCTTAAAGCTCATCCCATTCCTCACACCTGGAGTGTTTTCTCTGAAAACAGAAGGATTTCCTCTACTGGAAGAAGTCCAGGCTCAAGTATTTCATCCTGGATGAGCTCCAGGTGTGACACTCGTGCTGCTCTGGACTCTTCACCCTCTGCCTGTTTGTGTTCCTGCTCAGGGGCCCCAGAGGTCCCCCCCACAGTTTCCTGTCCCTCTGACCCACTTGGGGCACTCCCTGCCCTGCCCCAGCTCACAGAGGGGTCCCTGTCCAGTCTGGGGGTGATTGGGATCTGCCTCAACTTTCTAGCTTTTCCAGAATATATTCCTTTGTTAAATATTTTACAATCATTCTCATGGTCTGTTCAATTGGCCAAAACACCTCTCCAAACAGGGAAAAATTGGCCCGAGTTTCCCTCTGGCTTCCAGGGATCTGCAGTAAATCCCAGTCCACAGGGAAAGATGCAGGAGCCTGCACTGCCCTGCCTGCTCCAGCCCTTTACAAGCTGGAGGATGGAGTGGATGGAACAATAATTAAATTCCCATCTGTGAGCAGCATGAGAGGATCTGCAGATACATTTGAGAGCAGGATTAAAATTCCAACAGCTCCCAGAGAACTGGAGGAAGGATCCAAAAAAGCCAGGACAGAATTCAACAAAAACAGAGGCAGAGCTTGGAGCTTGGGAAGATTCAGCTGCACGGCCACGGAGCTGGTGGGGCTGGCAGAGGAGTGGCACGGGCAGGGGAAGGGCAGCAAGCCCTGGCAAGAGGAGGATGATGGAAGAGCTCCAGCACTGTGGCAAGAGGCTGAAAATCTGGTTGGCTGATGCAGAGCAAAGACTGAAGGGTCCCTCCATCACTGGAGCATCACCAGGCACCCTGTGCCAGCATCCTACACTGGCCTGAGCGAGGGGACACCTTCCTTGGGGACACTTCCGTGGGGACAGCACTGCCACAGCAGGAACAGGACCTCTCCCAGGGTCCCCTCATGCCCAGGCAGAGCCTGACTGAAGCCTCAGCTGCAGCCAGTGCTGAGCACAGTGCCGGGAATCACCTTCAGAACCTCCAACACTGGGCAGTGCTTGTGAAATAATAATAACCTTGTGTAAAATAATAATAATCATCATCCCAGAGTGTGGTTTTTCCAAATGTGAGGACTGTTCCAAGCACATCCAGCAACCCCAGGTCAGCAGGGTCTCGTTTCCTGGCTCCCTCCCTCCTCTTCTCCTGCCAGCATCCCATTCCAACACGTTCCTGCCAGTGCTGGCCCTGGCCTCTCGCTGGCCCGGGGGTGTCACAGCCGGTGACAGACGCCTGCCAGGCCCTGTGCCACCCCCGAGGAAGAGCTGCTCCTTCTGGGGGAGCAAAGAGACCAAAATCCCACCAGAGGAGCTGCCAGCTGCTCTGTCTCCCCCATCACAGCTCGCAGCAGCCCAGGGTCATCACGAGCAGGAAATTCTTCATCCCCAAGCGAAGGTTAAAAGCAGAGGGCCAAGAGCGCTGCGGATGCGGGAGAGCTCCTCTCCTCTGAAAGCCATAAATCAGCAGCAATTCCCCCTGCACGGGGCCAAGCCCACACGTCCCAGGCTGGGATCTGGGAGCAGGAGCCTGGTTCCAGCTGCCCCCTGGCCCAGCTGTCCCCTCGCTGCTCCTCACTGCTCTCAAAGCAGCAAGGGAGGGAAATGTTCCCCCAGCGCAAGCCACTGGCTGACAAACCAAACTCGGGCTGTGCTCCTTGGAACTTCCTAACAACAGGCTGAAAAATCAGCCACGGGTGCTAAAAATAAACAAAGGCAGGGAAGAATTTGGCTGGGTCTGGTTTGCCCATGTCAGGCAGAGGGAATGGAAGAGATTCTGCAGAACCTGAAGAGAGCATCGAGGGAAAACACTCTGGTTTTATCTGTGCAACCACAGCCTCCCTCCAAAAGCTCCTGACCCCCCTTCACAGCACAGTGAGGCAACCCAGGGAGGATCCATGGAATGGTTGGGTGGGAAGGGACCTTGCAGATCTCATCCCACCCCCTGCCATGGGCAGGGACACCTTCCACTACCCCAGCCCCGAGCCTTGGGCACTCCCAGGGACGGGACAAAGACCCCCAACACCCTCAGAGAGACGATCTCAGAGACAAGAGCACCCCCCATGCCTGGGCTGACCCCCCAGCTGGCACCAGCGAGGAAGAAGAGGAGGAAGCACTCACTCGAGGAAGCGTGTGATGTACTCGCGGCTGCAGCGGGACCAGGTGAGGGGGGACGTGTCATACAGGAGCTGTGGAGACATGATGAAAGGTCTTTTCCCAACTGGCTCACAGTCATTGCTGCTTCCATCATGCTGAATCCCAAAACTGTGTAAGAGCACAGCCCACGGAGGGGAGGTGAGCCACGAGCACCACAGCCAGCACAGCCACCGCTCCCGGCCCCGCTCCCGGCACAGGCGGGGGCACCTGCCACTGACAGCCCTCAGCTTTGTCCCCCTGCTCTCATTTCAGCCTTCCCACCGAAAACCCGGGAATGTCCAATGCTGGTGGGTGTTTTCCCACACAGGGATGGCTTTTGGGAACTGCGGTGTCCAAGTGACCTTGTCAAAATTTAACTGGAACTGGGGCAAGCGAAATTCTGTCGCTGATATTACAGACAGAACCTACTTCAAAACTTCTCAATGGGCAACCTCTGCTCCAAAACCTTCCCAAACCACCCCAGGACAACACACAAGTGCAATTTCTCCAGGTTGCCTTGGATTATGTGGCTCTCACTAAACCCAAAACTTAACTCTGGAATGAAGCCCTCGGGGAGCAAGGGAGTGTTTGCACCTGTGAGGAACAATTTGGGAACCATCTCCCACCCTCCCCCTGTGCCTTCTCCAGCCCCAGGGTGCACGCAGAGGAACAGGAGGAGGAGGAAGAGGGTGGTACCTGTGTCCCAGCTCGTGGGCCACGGTGAAGGCGAGGGGCAGCCCCGTGTCCTCGTTGATGTTGCAGCTCCGGTGGGGTTGGCACATCCCGGCCACGTGGGACAGCCCCAAGGTCTCACAGGGCCTGTTCATGGCAGCACAGATGTCCTTCCTTGGCCGAGGGCACGAGGACACACAGACAGACAGACAGACAGAGAGCAGAGAGGGCGTTGGAAGGCGGCAGGGCCCGGCGCACGGACAGCAGCCAAACAGGAGTGAGAATGGAGACATCCAACATCCTTCCACAGGGGAAACATTTATGACCTTTCCTTTCCCCTTTCCTAGTATCTCCCAGTATCCCCAGCTCATTATTAAGCCTGATTAATGGGAGCTGCTGGCCAGCCTGGCTGCGTTTGTTCCGCTGTATAAATAAAGCTGATGCTGGGGATAATCGAGCAATGCTGTGGGGAAGCACATCCCAGAGGTGCTGTGGTTTCCCAGGGCAGCTTCAGCCACCCAGGAAGAGCAGCTCCACTGAAGCACAAGGCCTGAAGTGCCTCATTTCTGCTACAAAGCAACCTCCCAGAGAAGATAAAGCTGCTGTGGGTTGGGAATCATCACCCAAAGCACCACACAGCTCACACAGCCTGAAAGCCCCAGGCCAGGCTTTGACTGCAAGGTACACAAACTTGGCCAGAGGCAGGAATTCCTGCCAGCTCCCTGGGAGGTCAGGGGCTTCCCAGAGCTCCTCTGCCAAGCCCAGCCTCCAGGGAAAAAGGAGAGTTAATCCTGTGTACAGCTCCTGGGAGGATCCAGCCCTTCTGGGACTTGGCATTGGGGCCACGGTGAAAACCTGGCTTGGAAACCTCAGCTGGGAGCTGTGTCTGGGTTTAAACCTGAGCTTTGACACCAGCCCATGGCATCACAGACTCATGGAATGGTTTGGGTTGGAAGGGATCCTAAAGACCACCTAATTCCACCCCTTGCCATAGGCAGAGACACCATCCACAGCAGTTCCAGCCGTCAGGAAATACCCCCAGATTTCACATTACAGATCTGACACGCAGGCAGGGAGAGTGACATTTCCACAGCTCCCCCGGAGATGCTTCCCTGCCTGCCCCCACCTGCAGCCAGGTGAGTTTTTAGCTGCCACAGCAGCACCTACAGCCTCAAACCTGGGCGTGGGCTCCACACCTGGTGAGCAGCACGGCGACGTCGTGGTGCAGGGGGTGGGAGTCTCCCTTCACGTTGATGCTCTTCTGCCACTTGCAGAAGCTTTTCAAGGTGTTGTCTGCGTGGTGGGAGATCTTCAGGTCCTCCTGCCAACATAAAGAGAGATCTGCTGGAGCTGTTTGGATTTTGGGATGGGGAGAGGTCTGACCCCAGACACGTCAGAGTGGAATTGGGAGTGATTGCCATCCAGATGGAATTGCTCCATGTTTACAGCTTGTAGGCTGGGTAGGAAGACAGCCCTTTTCCTGCTTTCTTTCCATCTGTGATTCAACCAAAACATGAAATCATCCAGGAACAGGGGCTAAGAACCACTGCAGGAAAACCCCCTGCGCTGGCTGGGAGTGAAGGACGTGGCTGTGGACACCCTGAATGGCCTCAGGCCCCCCCAGAGCCACCAGGACAGCTTGGACACGACCACCCAGTGACCCAGAGCCCTGTGCCACCCCAGTGACACTGTGCTACCACAAACCCCCCCAAAACCAGGCTCTGCCCACACCGTCCCAGCCCAGATAAGGAGGCAGAAGTGGCCACCTGGATTCCTCCCCCACGCTCAGCCAGGCCACCAGCACAGCCCAGGGGTTGCCTGGTGGCCCAGCCCAGCCCGGCTGCAGGGCTCAGCCCCGTTCAGGCCTCACCTCCTCGTGCTCCAGCAGGATGAGCCGCACTATGGCGATGTTGATGGGGTTCCCGATGCTGGCGTGGTGGAACAGCCCTGCCACCTGCAGTGGGACAGCCATGGGGACAGAGCTGGGGACACCGAGCAGCCAGGGCACTGCTGCTGCCACCTCCAGCTGCAGCAGCATGGCAGCTCCTGCAGGGAAAGCTGCTGCAGGCTGCTGAGAGCACCTCGGGAATTCCTGGGAATGAGGCCTGCCATGAACCCCATTTACCCTTGATATGATCTGTGTGGACACTACAACTCAGCCAGGAACCCCCCTTCCCAGGAAGGGAACCCCCCTGCCCTCACTCCTGTTGGATGTGTGCAACATCCCAAAGGAATTTGAACCTCTCTGGGTGCCTTCACCATCCCCCAAAAATCCCAGGATGTCACCTGAGCTCCTCTGCCCCATCCCACCCTTTCCTGGCCTCAGCCAAAGCTTTCTTCTGGAATGCTTGGCAGCAGCAGAGGGACGGGCTGAGCCAGCTCCTCACCTGCTTGGGGGCAGCAGCAGAGTCCCCCAGATTCCCAGTGGGGACCCCCACAGCCTGGCTCTCCTTCCCTCAGCTGTCCTCCCTGGGGCCACGTCCTCCATCCCCACGGAGGGAAGGAGTCCCTGGTCCTTGGAGGGAGACCCTGCCCATGTCAGGGGGGGCCCTGGCTGAGCTCTGAGTGCCTCTGATGCCCAAGAGTTAGCTTTTATATTTTTTACATTCTGTGCTGTTTCAGTGGGCAGTTTTAGGTTCCATATTCAGAGCTCCTGAGCTCTCTGCACAGAGCAGGGAGACAAAACAATTCCTGCTCCAGCTTGGGGCACCAAGGACAACTTTCAGGCCAAGAACAAAACCAAGGGTGAAGTGGGAAGGAAAAACAAGGAGGATGGAGCTTCATAACCTGGAGCTGTAATTGGACAATTAACTCCAATGTGCAAATGGACCAGAACTTATAAAAAAAGTGTGAGGCCTCGTGACCGGGCACCCGTTCTGTGCCCATTTTGGGTTCACCTTGGGTGTGAACTCTGGCACTGCCCAGCTGTGCCCAGTGAGGATTTTAGTAGATCCCTGCTTTGTCCCTTTGCTCTGGCTGCTCTCTGCTCCAGAGCAGCTCCCCAAAGGCAGCACTCCCCCCTGAGCCCCGGCACTCACCATGTTCATGACGGTCAGCACGTACTTCTCGATGTTGTCGCTGCCGTGGAACTCCACCATCTTCGTGTCTGCCACCACCAGCGTCTCCACCCACTTCTCCCTGCTGATGGAGCGCTGCTTGATCCTTCTCCTCCTCTGCTGCTTCTGCTCCCACCTCTCCCTGCGCCGCTCAGACCGCTCCAGGCTCTCCTCAGACTCTGCCAGTCAAGGGGACAAAGGGATTTTGTTTTCCCTTCGTCCCTGCAACTTTAACATTTTCTGTTTTAATTCGAAGGAATCACCTTTGATGTGGAGAGGGCTCCACACTTAGAGCTGTAGCTCAAGAACTCGTGTGCATTTTGCTGTGCTCTGCTCCAAAGGGCTCTGAGCTCAGCCTGGCTGCACATGAGCAGGACACAAAAAAAATAAACATTTGAAGGAATTTCTTTGACCAGAACAGGGTTTGCAATATTCCACAAGGAACAGGGAGCCTCCCAAAGCAGAGTCTTAGCGTTTGTACTGACACAGGAATTTATAGACAACCCTGCAGAGATCCTTGAGAAACAACCTGAGAAAAATCCCCGACGGCTCAACATTTCGGGTTGTGCCAAATATGCACTTTTCAGGAAGGGACAGTTCCCATCACCATCAACTCTGTGCCCCAAAGCTGGACTGGTGACTGGAGCCAAACCCAGCACAGCAGGGACACTGCAGGCCAGCACAGAGCTCCCCTCAGGCACACGGAGAGGAGAGCGGGCTCTGCTCCTTCCCAAGGGATAACAACGGGAATGTTGGCTGGGCTGGGCGAGCCCGGAGGCGGAGGAGAGCTCCTCACGCACACCAGCCACTGGGAATTCTCCAGCGGGGACTTTTCCTGTGACACGGCTCCAAGAGCAAGGTCAGGGTCAGCCCCAAGCTGGGTGAAGGCTTTACAAACCTCATCCCACACAGTGGGAATCGCTTCCACGGCCGGTTTGGGAGGGCTCAGCCTCACTTCCCTAACAATGGACCCCTACATTTCCTGGGCTGTTCTGAACATTAGCTGTGAAAGGGCGTTTCATCCCCCAGCCTGAAAAATCCCAGCCATCCGGACCTCTTGATGAATCGCTAATTCCAGCGCGGCACTTTAATCGCAGCAGCTTCCTTGGAGCTCCTTCCCATTGTGTCCTTGGCTGCCGAGCTCCCAGCCGGGACCCGAGGCTGCTGCAGAGCTGGGGGTGCTCGGGAGGGCTCTCGGGGCATTTTCCCTCGGGATTATCCCCTCGGGATCAACACGGGCAGCCCTGTGCACCCACAGGAGCTGAACACCAGCAGCAGCGGCTGCCTGCTGTGGGCAAAGCAAAGAGCAGCGTAGAGCTCAGCGAGAAGAGGGCAGCCACTGAAACCCTGCAGAGCTCGGGACCCCTTTGGGATTCCTCTGCAGGGCATTCCCACCAGCCCTGATTGCAGAGCAGACCCACAAGAGTCACACATAGGCCACCGTGTATCCAGAGAAATTCGTTTTCAAGAATAGACTTGAAAGTCCAGAATGGACTCGAGTCAAGAACAGACTTCAAAGCCTAGAAGAAGCCATTAAGATTATTACCACAGATTAAATGATTAAGTAATTAATTTAGATTATCAGAAGAATGCCTGAAGATAACCCTCTTACAGAAGCAAACCCCAGTTTGTGAAAGCAGAGAGCTCCAGGAAATGTGCAGCACGTAACGCACTGCAGCTCCATCAGGGAGTGAAGTGCCCACGAGCTTCTGGGAATGCACTGAATTCCTCAGCACTTGAAATCCTGGATTTAGGAGTTTATCCAACCCATCTGCTCTGCACAGGGAAGGACCCACATGCACTCTGCCCACAGTGGGAGCTCCTGGGGCAGCGACCCACTCCCACTCCCAAAGTCCAATGCCCTGGCAGGTCAAAAAGCAAAGTTTTCATGGGAATGAAAGCAAATGCTCTGTCTCCACATCATCCCCCCGCCTGCAGCAGGGCTGGGAGCAGCAGATGAGAGCGAGAGCCCCCAGCACTGTGGGGTCACTGGTGTCACAGACTGTGCCAGGGGAGGGGACAGTACCTCGCACGCCGCAGGATTCCCGGGGGGCCGGGGCTCTCCTGCCCTGCTCAGCCCTGTCCTGGGGCACCTGGCGCTTGTAGATCCTGTGGGGCTGTGCTGCTCCCTCCTCCCGGGGGCTGCTGGACACGGGCTCGATGAAATAGTCCTCGTTCATGAGCTGGAACACTCCTTTCTGCCAGGGAGACACAGAGTGAGGCCACCTGCACCCCAGCTCAGCCTGAGGAACCTGGGGCTGGGAGTGACCACGGAATCACAGGACCGTGGAATGGTTGGGGTGGGGAGGGACCTTAAATCCCATCCAGTGCCACCTCTGCCATGGCAGGGACACCTTCCACCATCCCAGGCTGTTCCAAGCCCTGTCCAACCCCACCTTGGACACCGCCAGGGGCAGCCACAGCTGCTCCACCCTCCCAGGGAAGGATTCTTCCTGATATCCCATTTACTCCTGCCCTCTGTGGGAAGCCAAGGAGGATCTGACAGGAGTTGTCCTCCCTCCAAAGTGAGGGGCATGAGCATGAGACACACAAAGAACTATTTGTGCAAACCCACAGGAGGTTTTAAGCCCTATCCCCCAAACTGCCGCTCCTGCAGGTCAGTACTACCTCAGGAAACACCTACAGTGGGATAAGGAAACGGAGCAGCTCCATCCCCAGGAGCTGTGCTATCAGTAACACCTCCAGCTCCCAGCCCCTCTTTCCAGATGTGCTCCTCACAATGCCATTCATTCCCAGAATGGGCAGGGAATTGCTCTTTTGGGGAATTTGAACACAAACAAATAAACCCAGCCCCAGAGAGATCCCAAACCACTGCAAAATCCACGGGAAATTTACAGTCACCCAAACCACTGCAAAATCCACGGGAAATTTACAATCAGCTCATCTATGGCTGCACCAGACCTGCTGACCCTGCTGGGAACTTCGGGGCCACTTTTGGCAGACAGAAAGGGTTCCACCCGGCTCCTGCTATCCCTTCCCTCCCGGATGAAGGCTCCTGTGGGTCGGGGCTGTACTCACCAGGCCATCGCAGGTGCTGAGGGCGGCCAGCCCGCCCTGCAGCGCCCGGCCCCGCACCTCCCCGATCATATGGCAGGAGTTGGAGGAGTGAGGCCGGATCTTGGCGCCGGCGATGCCCCCGAAACGCCTCTCGCTGACAAACCCCGGGGCCAGGAGGTGCCTGTTCAGGCTCAGGTTGAATTTCAGGGGGTGCCCTTTGTACTGCAGCTCGTAGAAGGCGGGAAGCTTGCTCCTGGAGGAGGGAGACCTCCGCTGAAGAGCCCGGTGGGACAGGTCGTAGGACAGGAAGGATCCGCTCTCGTCGACCTTGATGGGGTGGACGATGTCGCCGTCGGAGAGCGGCGGGGGCGGCTCTGGGAACAAGAGGCGCCGTGGTTACCTGCAGGGCTCCTCACCTGTCCTCTCACACCCCTTTCCCCGCTGGCATCCCGCGGCAGGGACCGGGACAGCGGCTGGATTTGGTCACCGGTGCCCACGGGCACGGAGCAGGGACAGCAGGGACTCCGCCTGTCCCTGCTGCCCTCGGGGCCAGGGCTGGGCTTTGCCGGGGACAGCGTTAAGGTCGGGGTTAGTGGCCGGCTGGGCAGGGGAGCTCAGCTCTGCCCCGGCTGGCCCCGGTTAACCCGCTCCCGCTGTTAAACTGCGGCTGCCAGTCAAAAAAAACACCGAACAAACAACGAAAAAAACTCCCCCAAAAAATCAAATCCCCGTTTTGAGGCGGTGTTGGGACACCGTCTGTAGGGGCAAAGCACCCCGGGCACGGAGCGCCCCGGAGCCTCCCCAGCCGGGGCTCAGCGCTGCGGCCGCGGGGAGCCGGGAGGGACCGGGGAGGGGACCGGGGAGCCGGGAGGGGACCGC
>VZTB01009782.1:25730-39056 GCA_013397245.1 Thryothorus ludovicianus | reverse complement strand
CGTGGGAGAAAGTTAGCATCCTAGTTCACAGGTAGCTATTTTTTGGAAAAAAGTTATATGCTGGATTTCTGTTTGTTAATGTCACAGTGGATTTTCCACTGTAACAGCACATATTGAATTGAGGAATGTCATATACACAAGTCACCCCTTTAGTATCTGCTAGAAAGCTAAAGATGCATCAAAAACACTGTATCAGAATGGGATAAAAAAAGGTGAAATGTCATATTTGTTTTCTGTTTGATAGCAAACTGGAGTAATAGTAGGTGAGAAAAAGAACAAATGGAAACACATGGCTTGTTTTAATGTTATGAAATAAAGCAAATCCTGGTGTATGAATAGAACATAGTTTGAACTTCCTTTTTCAGCTAAAATACTTCATTGATCTGGCTATCTCTAGAAAATTATTATGTACGAAAATTAATTGCATGTGAAGTACATCAGTGGCCGGGGAAAACTGCCTCTGACTCGATTTATATTTCATGGCTGGGAGTGAGTGGCACAGGGACTGTTTTAGCCTGGATTTTCAGAAAGCACTGATAAAAGACAGTCCTGCATAAACATAGTGTTGTTAGCTTCATATGAGCACAGGTGAAATATAACATTAGGCTCATAATAAATGTACTGTTATTCAAACTCTGTGTGGAAATATTTATAATCCTGATTTGTGAAGAAAGTAAGTATTCTGGAACTCAAAAAATCCACCAGGTTCAGTTCCAGCCAAAAGACTAGGTCATGAAAATCACAGAAATAATTGTACTGAAAGATAAAATTTTAAATTTGAGAGAGATTATTGAATAACTTCGCTCAACCTATTAAAAGTGAATTTATACCTAGATTTTTTTTTTAAAAAATGGTTTCCCCCTAACATGACAGCTACAGATGGTGAAAGGTGATAACCAAGTGCTTCTGCGCTAAAGAAGTTAAGAGAGTGGGGGAAAAAAAAGATTCTATGCAAGTAAGAGTTAATATTTTTAATTAATATTGAGCATGTAAATTAGAAGTATTAAAGTTCATTGAAGGTATTTGTTAAAGGTTTAAGTCCTGATGGCTTTATTTCTTAGTCATCAAATGGAAATCTAAGAGCACTAAAACTTAAAACAGAAAAATTCACAGCATGAAGTGAGAAAATAGGTACATTGCTCTTAGTATTCACCTAGCAATACTGTATAACTTTGTGAGAATCTAAGATGGAAAAACTGAATGTGTGAGTTCCAACTAATTAATTTAAAATGTAGCATTAAGACTGAAATGTGTTGTGTATTTGTAACTGGGTTTCTGAGCAATTTGATGTCTTTGCTCACAGCAGAGGGGTTGGAACTGGATTGTTGAGGTCCCTTCCAACCCAAGCCATTTTATGATTCTATAATAAAAAAGAAACTAAAGTTTTTATTCACAGAACCTCCACTATTAGCAATAAAAGCACCAAACAATATTTAGGTTTGCACATTGTCTTCTTTTATTTTTTGCCAAAGGGATGAATACTCCCATAGGTGGAATTAAGAGGTGGTCTCATTCTTTTGTTGCCAGAGGTTCAGAAGCAGAGTTTTGCTGTATACCTTAGGCCATATTAAAAAAAATCTTGTCAGCCAAGGTGTGTATTTATTATACGCTTGAGTGGTAGAAATATACAAAGACTCTCTGTCAAGCAAAGTTTATAAAGCTGATTTCTATCCCTCTTCAGTGGCAGTCATGGTTCGAAACAGTCACATGGTTTCTTGTTTTATATGCCCAAACTTCAATTCTCAGTGTTCTATTACAATGAAAGAACTGCTTATACTTTGTTTATACTAACATGATTTGCTGCTTTTTACTTGCCATTAGAGACAAATGAGAAGCTACTTACAGAAAAAGCAGGTAAAAAGTTTATCAATAGGAAGGATAAAACAAAATATTTTTACACAGCTGTAGCATTCCTGTAGGGTTAGAGTAGAGCAATTACTAAGATTGTGGTTATTTCCTTTTCTTTTTTTGGGATATTACTGGTATTACTTTTTACCAAAGCACAGTTTTAATGCTTCAGAGACTAAGCAGGCAAGTTTAAACACAGAAGCACTGATTTTATTTTTTGCAAATGATTTTGAGGCTTTCTCAAATTCTTTTTGTAATTACAGTGACCAAGTACATGTTACTACTTTTAGAATATATTGCCAGTATTTCATTACACATAGGTTGAATTTGCATGAGTTCATTTAGAACCTTGTCTGAAACAAGAAAAATAGAGCAATAAGTAGATTTATTTCCCTCTGGCAGTGAACTTTAACCTTTTATGTGATGGTAAACACCTAATTTTTCTTTCATTATTTCCAACTTATTTGACAGTGTTTTCATCCCAGTTCCAAATGGAAAAGATTAGACTAAATGTAATACTGGTCTTGTATTGAGAATTGTAGTTGTTGTGCTGACAGGCTTGATACAGTCTATATGCAATGAAACAAAAACATATGACTACAGTCATAACTGTTACGACTTACTAGACTTTTCCTCTGCTCGAAAACTTGACCACTTTTGGAAATTCTGGTTCATGTCAATTATTCTTTTGAGACTCATTGGTGTGTTCTAGAACATGGTGTGGTTGTGTTTGTTAATTTGATTTAATTTTAGCAGAGAAGCAGACTGAGCTTTGGGACCCAGCATGTCAAGAAAATGGTAGAAAAAGCAGACAGCCAAAAGGAGCTGTGGGAAGGGAAAAACTTGATGAAAAATCTATTTCCTGCACTTAGTCTTACACTTGAGAAAAGACATAAGACTCGTGAGGCAAGGAGTAAGGGGTGTATGCAGTGGGAGTGTACACAAAGTCTTGCAAGTGATTTCTGTCTAGGCTGTCAGATAGGAACTAGTTTTGTCCTAATTTATTTCCCTCCCTCTTACTAGGTCTTAGTAAGCCCAGACATTTGTATACAATCTTCTTCACCTGGGAATAAAGGTTTTTTCCTTCTTACTGTTCTGCAGGGTTGGAGCTTTTCTTGACCTTTCTTCCAGTACCTTAGGAGTACAGCTCTGTTAAGACAAAGGAATCTTATACTGCAGCTTTTGTCCAGTCTGTCCCATTCCGAATGTTGGAAGAAAAATCTTGTTAAAAATCAGATTCAGAATTCCACTTGTGTGCAGTGCCCATGCACCAGGCCCTTCCTCTGTCCTCAGTGAAATTCTGTGTAGACTGTAGCATCAGAGTACTGCTTGTCTTCTCTAGGGCAAAATAAGGAAACTAGTAATCAAGGAAAAAAACCTCAAAAAACCCTCAAAAAAACAACAAAAAAATAAGCATGATGAACAGCTTATATATTCTTCATACCATTCTTTAAGTTTTCTTCTACTCCTGATGATGTGATCCAAGTACTACTATAGGCTAGTTAATAATTGATGAATCCCAACTGATTTGATTCAGTTTTGAGCTTCATCAAATGTATTTCAGGGTGAGAACACATAGGAGGTGTTGATGTTACTTGTGATTAAGATGTGGAGTAAAATTTTGTAACTTCAAATGTGATGAAATTTAACAATAATAATTAAAGAGATTTTGGATGTCCAGCTTCTTACAGCTTAGAAAAGAGTTGGACATATTGTCCCCTTTAGCCTTGAAATTCCCTTGAGAAAATATCCTTATTACTTACAAAAAACTCATAGGTTAAGAGCAGCTGAACTGGACAGCACTCGTAGCTGCTCGTGTGATGTTGACTCCTGCAGTGGACTCTTGCTAATCTCCAGAAGAGAATATAGACATTATAAACAATACAGGCATTTCTCTGTAGAGAAATTAGAAGGGAAAGTCTGGAGAAACAATTCCCTTTGTGATACTTTGTAACTTTCTTTCTCATCTAAGATTTTTTTTTTTTTTGTCCCATGACAACGCAGTTTTAAAAGAAATCATTAGTACTTCGGAATTCTCTTTCCTTCCTTTGCCAACTCCCTAGGTAGCTGCAACTCTCCATACTTTGACAGGGAATGTTTCTTAATTTTTTGTTCCAAAGTTGTAAAACATATACATATCCCCTGTAGTATCAAAGAACTGTTGATCTCCATGGGGTTGAAATTGGTAATGATTACGTCTACCTTGTGGATTAATTTTTCTGTAATCGAGTCTAATTGAGTCTTATGGATAATGAAAAATCCAAGTATATCTTTCATGGGACAATTAAAATATTATTTTTAAAAAAATACAGTGTTAGTGAAAAGGTTTATTAAATTTTAATATGTTCAGAACATTAATGTAAATGAAAAACACATAGTAAGGTATTATAATTTTAAAAAATAATAGAGTCATAGCATGGCTTGGATGGAAAGGGACATTAAAGATCATCTAGTTCAACATGCTCTGTCATGGACAAGGATGCAACCCAATAGATGAGGTTTCTCACAGCTGCATCCAACCTGGCCTCGAACACTTCCAGGGATGGGGCATCCACAAGTTCTTTGGTCAATCTGTTCTGATGCCTCACCACCTCACAGTAAATAATTTCTTCCTAGTATCTAATCTAAATCTCTTCTCTTTCAATTTAATATCATTCCTTCTTGTCCTATCCCCTTCTGACTGTGTCAAAAGTTATCCTTTGTCTCTCTTGTGAAGTCCTGTTTAGGTACCGTGAAAATGCAGTGAGGTGTCTCTGGAGCCTTCTGTTCTTCAGGCTGAAGAACTCTAGCTCTCTCAGCTGGTCTGCATAGGAGAAATGCTCCGGCCCTTGAAGCAGCTTAGCAGCCTCCTCAAAACGCTCTCCAGCAGGTCCATATCTTTGTTGAGCTGGAGGCAGCATTCCAGTTGGGGTCTCACCAGAGCAGAGCAGAGGGGCAGAATCCCCTCCCTCACTTTGCTGGCCATGCTGCTTTGGATGCAGCCCAGGACATGTCTAGGCTTTCTGGGCTGCAAGCTCACACTATTGACTCATGTCCAGCTTTTCATCCATAGGGCTTTGCAGAGCTGCTCTCAATGACTTCTTCCAGTCTGTGCTTATGTCTGGGGTTGCCCTGATGCAGCTACAGAACCTTGCACCTGAACTTGTTGGACTTCATGAGGTTCTCTTGGGCCCAGTTCTTAAGCTTGTCACTATGGATGGCATCCCGTCCTTCTGTTGTGTCAACTGCACTGCTTACTTACCTTTGTGTCCTCTGCAAACTTACTGCAGGAGCACTTGACCTCACTGTCTGTGTCATTGAGGAAGGCCTTGAAGGGCACCGGTCCCAAGACAGAGTAACCTGAGTAACCCTGAGTAACCCCACTTGTCATCAGCCTCCCTGTAGCCATGGAGCCTTTGACCAAAACTCTCAGGCAATTCTTTCCCTATCAAATACTCATCAAATCCATGTATCTCCAATTTGGAGATAAGCATGTCATGTGGGACCATGTTGAAGACCTTACAGAAGTCTAGGTTAATGGCATAGTCTGATCTTCCCATGTTGACTGTTGTAGTCATTCCGTCATTGAAGGCCATCAGATGAGTAAGGCATGATTTGTTCTTAGTCTCCAAGTGTGGAGAGAACACTGTGCTCCTGATCTCTTCAACGTCTTTCCAAGAGACATGAAATCCCTTTTGATATTTCACAATCTCATTGTTGCAGCCTCATTCAACCCTACATGAAAGTGTAGGAGTGGTTGTTAATCCTCTGATTTTACCAGTCATTGTAGCCTCTTTGTAGTATGATGAATATGGCTCTGACAGACAGCAGATCTTGCTGGATGGTAAATAAATGGCTGCTTCCATGTGTCTCAGTGAAGATTCTCCAGTAATTACCATGCTTCGTGCAGTTTTGGTGGCACTCGTTCTCATATGAATGGTTGATTGTACCAATTTTGTAGCACTGTCTTGTTCTTGATTACTTACTGTGAAGTCTTCTCTTCCCAGTCTCATAGTTTCATATTTGTTGTGTAGAGGCAATTCAGTAGCAAGAGAGAGACTTTTGTTCCAAGCAGAGATGAGCATCCAGTCTCCCTTGCCTTACAAACCAACCAAGCCTATCTCAGATTTGGATGCTAATGTACCTTCTATTTCCAAGGTCTTCAAACAGCACTGTCTCTCTCCCTGTGTCAGTGCATAATCCCATGCATCAGTCTCCTGCTTGGCCTCCCAGATAGTATGCTGCCTGAAGAGCTCCTCACACAACATGGCAACCTGCACAAAAGACAGGTTATCTATCTATCTGGGCACACTTGCATCCATGACACCTACCTCTCCCCACAGGGCCCAGGGACACTTTCAGATTATGGAGTTTCTTGCAGCTGAGGGTCCGGGCAGTTCTTTTCGTTTTCAGCAAGTCTGTTTGGGTCTAGACGTATACCCAAGGTGGCTGTGGTCTCTCTTGGCTTTACCCTGACAGCTGCAATGTGTAGATCCCATTTTTGTTATAGAAGAAGACTGCCTCCTCTTCCTCCCTAAGTTGAATTAAGTAGCCTTTTCTGTGTGCCTTTTCCAGAGAACTGCTGTGCCATGTCCTGACCACAGCACCCTGGTCACTCGCACTATCTGGGGCCATTTAAATCTGCTGGCAGTACTCACATCATGTCAGCCTCACTCGTGAGCGCTGATGGCTCCTGGTAATTCTCTCAGCTCTTACTCATGTTTTTCTGACTGTTTGCCCAGCTTGTTCTAATGCTCAGCCCCCAGAATTTGCTGTAACTGCCACTGCTGTTGCCACTATCACTGCTGTGCGTGTGTGTTAATATAATTAAAGTATGTTTTAATTAATAATTAAAATATATTTTATTAAACTGTTGTATCAGTTCCTAAAGTCAGTGTATTCAATAGTGAAGAAAATACTATTGTAAATGAAAGAGATATTTTTTAAGTTTTTCATAAACTTGAAAACCATAGTATTATATCAGGTGTATTAATCAGGTATTTAGAAATTAATCTTTTTACCCATGGAATGTATTTTAGGTAAGATACCCAGAACTTCAGAGTTTTATATAGTATTCTCTTTTAACAGCCATGACTTCAAAGAAAATACACAGATTGTGGCATCCCTTACAATACTGTAGGTGTGAGATAAGCAACCTCTGCTAACTTGAGAAAAATAATAGTTTTCTTTTAAAATAAAAAGCAGGAGGTGTAGGAGTAGAGGAAGAAGGATTATTGAGCAAGTTAATTAGAAAGAGCCCAAGGGAAAAGTTAGGAAATTAAAACCCATAGAATCAGCATGACAGCAGCTAAAAATATATTGTTACAAGATACACTGAGGGTGGGGAGCAGCAGGGAGGAAAATAAAGAATTTGATTAAACAGTAAGATATTTTTTCAGGTATTTGATTTCTATATTTCTTGTGATCCAGCCTCAGTAAAACAATGGAGTCATAATTGCACTTCTCAGATACATGCTAACCTTTAGAACAGAGATTACTGTTCTGAAGGTAAATGTACAAGGTTAACATTTGCTACATCAAAAGACATGTCATGGGAAAGCAAATATAGGAATAGTATGTGACACAGTTTGGATACAATTTTATGAGGAATGAAAACTTAAGAAAGGGAAAGAGATAAAAACAACCTTAGTAAATATTAGAGGAATATTTATTTTTCATAATAAACAATTGAGAATTGTGTTGCTCTGGATGGTAATAGAAAGTTAAGACTATTATGAAATAGATTTCAGAGACAGTTTTTATTTTCAAGGTTTATGAAACTTTCTAATTAAGATCTGTTCTAATCTTTTATCTATTCTAATGGTACTTCTCTTGAATAGAGAAAATAACATATGATGATTTTTGCTTTATTAAATGTGAAATGTATGTTCTGGATGTACATGTGCCAGAGCAAATGTCTAAAATGTGTTGGAGCAAACAGGTTGGCTTTTTTGTGATTGTTCACAGTGTCTGAATTTTCAGAAGTTAGGGGCATGCCTACATGTTTACACATGCATGAGTAGATAAAATAAATCTATATAACTATAAAAAAACATATTGAATAAATATACTGGTGTGTTTTTCAAGATGATAAAATATAGGACATATTGTATGAAGTGATAAGACATTTTGAGAGAAGAACTATGTGGTTTCCTTGTGTGTCCAGTTCTGTGGTTTTCTTC
The DNA here is from genome assembly GCA_013397245.1 of Thryothorus ludovicianus. Lineage (NCBI taxonomy): Eukaryota > Metazoa > Chordata > Aves > Passeriformes > Certhiidae > Thryothorus > Thryothorus ludovicianus. Next base: position 31,047 of record VZTB01009782.1, on the reverse strand, counting down.
CATAAAGTAGATATTGGTTGCTTTCTCTTAACAGGATCAACTATGTTAGTTAATTTCCAAATAATGACATTTACTAAAAAAAGTGAATAGAATTTTTGAGAGCTTTACTAGTGTATATTATACCCCATTAAGATGAGTTTTTATAAGTGATTATTGTAAGGCCTTAAACATGCCATTACCATGTTGAATATTTCTCCTTGAAGTAGTTCATTGTAGTTTTCTGTCTGTGTTCAGAATTATTATATAATATTGGTATCAACATTCAGATTTAATGGCTCCACTTCCTGTAAATTACAGTCTATTGTCCAACTGCAGTGTGGATTCCTTGCGTATGAAAATTAATCATTACCTTTGTAAAGTGATCAGAAGAACAAATGGAAAAAAATCTGTGGTCTTTTCAAAGAAATGTGATACATGTGTTGGTGTCCCTTTCTTTTGTTTCTTTAAGTAAATGAAACATATAAACTTTTTATTTCACCGACTTCTTCTTTCCTGAAATGTTGGTAGGTGGTGACTTCCTAGGGCAGAAAGCATCGCTGGATGAAAACACAAAAAATTTGTATTCCTTTGCTGGTTCTCCCACAGGTGCTTCATGCAAAGCATATATCCTTATTGTATGTTGGGTTCCCCATAAGTGAAATGAAAGACACTTCTTAGCAAAGATCCTGGTTATTTTCTTCACTCTTTGTCTCTCCTAAATGAAACAATTTTGTTGTAAACACCTTGTTCATTAACCAACAGTGGGTTATTGCCCTAATTGCAGCTTAAATAACCTATAAATTACTTTGTTTTGTGGAGCTTTCTGTTTTGCATAGCTAATTGAGTACAGGCTTTTTTAATGAGCCATGATACAAATAGTTTTGCATGTAAATATTTTTTCCCCCTAAGCCTGGGAACAGTTTTTCTCACAGTATTTGAATTAACTGTTAACAGTACAAAATGTTAGTGTGGTATGTCATTGAGATTACAGGTCAAGGAAGAATACTGTGACATTTATTTATATTGAATAGGGATAGCATTTCAGATTTCAAGTGGTGCGAGGTCTTTAGAAAGAAGGAGTGATTAATTCTTTTAATTACAAAGCCACAGCCAAGCTAGGTTTTGTGTATCTTCAGAGAAAATTCATTAAAATTAATATGCAAATATTTCAACAAGTTCTGTTTGATATTTCTCAATAAGAACATTCTCACTGTTTTGTATGAGTTCTGTATGATTTGATTATTAGGTAAAATGCATTACAAAACCTTCTTAGGGCTTAAAATGAATGTAAAAATACTTATGAAATATTTAGGAATATTTAGTGCTTTTAAGCAGATAGCTTTTTATGTCCCAAGTGAGCAAAACTGGGTCTGGAAAGCACTTTTCTGCCTCCCCGCTCACCCCTTCCTCTGTTGTAGGGAGGTGAGAGGATCAGAAAGCTGTATTTTAACCTTTTTCCAGTTAACACTAAAGGTGTTAATCCTCTTGTTCTTCAAGGCCTTTAGTTAAGGGCATAGACCATTCTGTGGGCAGAGCATCAGTTCACTTAAATGCATTGCCTCAGAGTTGCAATGCTTGACAAATTTTAAGTTTTACCAGGATGCAATTGTGTGAGAATCTGATAGGAGTTAAGTGTTTTCATGTGAGAACTTAATTGCTGGTGTAACCATGACCCTTTGTTCTGTCATCTCTGATATGTATAAAATAATTGCTTACAGTGCTTTTCAGTTAAGTGTGTATTTCAATAAAATACAGTGGTTTGTTTATACCCTAGAGCAGTGGCTGTGTCCTTAGGTACCTTCAGCAACTTCTGATACTGGTATATTTGCATTGTGTTCTTATGGGCCATTAGTGTAGCAGATTTGTCATAGCACATTTGGATAATGAGTTATATATGACTAATTAGTTCAAGGAATTACAAAAATAGGTTTGTCTCCCAGTTGTTTTACATGCAACTAAAATGCTGATCTTATTTCAGGTAATTTACCCCTTTCCTGAGGTAATTTTTGGTTCACAGTATGTCAGGAAAGGGACAGGGCACATGGTCTGAACATGTTAATCTAAATAATGCTTTTAACGTGATTCATGGTGGTTCTTGTTTGTTATAGCCCCACAACATACGTTTTGGATGAAGATGAGCCTCGCTTCCTTGAAGAAGTTGATTACAGTGCAGAGAGTAATGATGATCAAGACGTTGAGTTAGCTGATAATCCAGGTGATGAGGCAGCTAATCAAGATGACGGACTTTCAGACTCAGATTCAACAAGGATACTCCTTTCTTGAACCAGCTTTGCCGCCAGTAATAGAAAATAAAGCATCCTGAATTTCCAATCATATACTTCCTTGCTGTTTTCTACAAAGGGGATAAGCTTCAGTTAACACAAATAACTGAAGCCTGCATAGCTCAAGGACAGTAAATATTTCTGATAAATTTGCATTTGTATTATTTAAGGAGTTCTGTGTATTCTTTAAGCCTGAAATAGATAAATTTATTTACCAGTTCATTTTTTACTAAATAGTACCTGCATGGCATTTTGTGTCCTTAAGCCCTATCTTCAGAAAAATCGATTATAATTTTTAATGTGTCAGGAAATTTTTTGTGGTACAGTTCTTTGAGTTGCTCCCTGAGAAATACATATGTACAGATTTTCTAAATTAATTTGTGTATGTCTGTGTATATGCGCGTGTGTATACTGAGGTGAAGAGGTTATTTTTTGACATTATTTCAATGATACTTGATTGTGTTTGAAGCAATGTAGTGCCTGCTCTGAAACCATTCAATAATTACTAAATTAAAAATGAGAACATGATGTATGAATTTTTGCACTTGTTTCTTGCTTCTTATGATTATGTGGTTTTGCCACAGTATTAAGTGACAATTCTTATTAATGACTGTTCAGGAATTTCGCACAGTGGCCAATGCAGCCTGTGCTCAGAAGAACTAGACTCTTGTATAAAACTCACCCATAAAATAGGCATGATTTAATTTGAAGGTTTCTTGTTAAGTGTACATGTCTACAGGGTATGTACCCTCTATGTATATTCAGCTACACAGCTGCTCTGTTTTTCTTCTTGAATATGCACGTAGTTACAAAGTGTTCACTTTACCGGAGGCACATGACTTTATACCCAATTCAACTGCTTTAAGGGGGATAGTGCATTTCGGTTTAAACCTTTTTTGCCTGACTGCAACCTAGTGCTAACTGTGCTCTGATAAGGAGATTGGACTGTAACTTCTGGAGGTTTCTTTCAGGCTGAATAATCTTTCTGTGGTTCTGTATTCTTCATGTTTAAAGTCAAGCTGTCAGGTATGGGATTTACACTTCATCTTCGCCTATCGTCTTCTTATTGCCTCTTGCCTCTGCTTAAAATAAGATCTAATAGAGAAATGAAGATAGTTGTAGTCCGTGGTTTACAGAATTGACATGTTTTGCAACGAAAAATAGTTTTCAAAAATTATTTTTCCACGATGTGACCCAGTTATGGCATTCATTTTCTTCTGGATGTGCAAGGGCTTTAAGAACGTGAAGGATAATATTTCTAAGTTATAGAAGGTTTTTAACTGTATGTTTGTTGTTCCAAATAAAACTGTATTTTGGAGGGGAAGGGTGTCTTCAGTAGAGGGATTAAAAAATAATAAAATTTATGAGAATTAATTGTATCAGTGTTTTTCAGCCAGGAGATGGATTTGCACCAGGATCTGTTCTTTCAAATTCAGCGTTGTTTGTTATTGCCTGTCCATACTACCCTGATTCTGAAACTGGGGAAGGGTTTGTTATCCCTTGTTATATGCGACTGTATTTTTCTTTAAAGGCTTAAATTTCTATTAATAAACATGCAGAGAGATGTAGGGATGGAAAATATGGAAAAAATTGGAAACATTTAGATCCTTGTTCCTTTATAAATTTTTCTCTGAAGTGAAAATTATCTTTCCATGTGTTCTGTGAACTATATACTGTAAATAAGAAAATTTATATATTACCCTGTTGAAGAGGAGCCCTCTGCATTGAAAGTAGAGGAATTTGAGAATCTGTCAAATGGAAGAATTAACCTTGCCACAGAATTTGAATTATTTTTCAGTCCAGTGTCAGCTGTTCAAAATGCTCATATTGCCCTGTTAGTCTAATACTACTTATCTGCATAGATTTTCATCCTTAAGGACTGTTACTTTGGTGGGAATAGTATTAATAAATAAAATTATTCATAAACAATTTCACTCAAATTTCAGAGAATGTGTTTGTTAACTCCATTGTGCATGTCTTCTTAGGTTTCATTTGAATATTTATTAATCTTGGAATGCTATTTTTATACTACTGGCAAGACTAGAAGTATACTTGAGCCATTTACGAAGAATTGTGGCTTAGTAGTACAAAATTGTCTTTTCCTCCTGAGTATGTATGTATATTTGTTATTCTCATGAGTCCTACAACTTTTAATCTGTGCAAAAAGAGACCTATATAATCTCAGGATAACATGTTTTTACATTAGATTGTAATGCAGGTATGCATGTCACTTAGGTGTTAGATGTCACTCTGGCAGCTGCTGGTCTGAGCTCCCGCCTGTGTAATTCTAATGCAGGTGGTGAAACTTTGTCCCTGTCTTACACATTGTTGAAAATGCAACGGTTGTTACCTCAAACATTTTCCAGTACTTGCCTTTTGAAAGGTAAAGTCTCCATTCATGCTCACAGGGATGCCAGTTCATGGGAAGAACTGCTGCAGTGAGAACTGCTTCAGTCTGTTAATCCCTTCTCCAGTACCTGTTGCCATTGTTGCATTGTTGGGCACAGACAGATGCTGATGCCCCTATTTATGTGGGAAGTCTGGTGTTCAGCTGAAGAAGGAACAGCTAACACTTGAGCACACGTTCCATTCTGTTACTGTGGCATTCATCCTGAAGAAATGGGCAGAATGATAGCAAAGAATGGCAGCGTCTTGGACAGTCACAAATCAGTCATCAAGCATGCTCTGTCCCAGACAGTTCTACGCATTGGCATATCAATGTGGCTTTGGTTTTAAATGATGGTGTTTGCTATAAGCATAACTGGGTCTGTATAGGCAAAGGACATATCCCTAGAACTTCCTCCAGTAATAACAACAAATAAGACTATAAATAATAATTACATTTGTGTTATTTACTGTCTTGCTTCTAAGTAATCGCTGGATGATTAATTACTCTATTCCCTTTCCAGAAATAATTCAAGTTGCATCACAAATTTTGGTACTGTGTCTTCACTGGTGACATCCTCTGGTGTAATATAACTTAAAGCAGTTTATTCCAAAATCTTGCCTGGTCATTTTTCAAGGGGGATATCTTTATCAGCCTGACTTACCAGGAG
>VZTB01009782.1:0-25675 GCA_013397245.1 Thryothorus ludovicianus | reverse complement strand
TAACACTATTTGCAAAATTCAAAAATACAAGGTTTCAGATAATTTCTGTTGTAATGCTGTGATAGATAATTGTTGCAGTGTTAGTGTGCATGCCCCAAGTACCAATACTTATTAATAAAAATGCATAATAAAGAAATTATTACAATCTTTTGCTTCCCTATTATTGGTTAGTGATGATTAAGGATTCCTCATCCTAGCACTTGCAGCAATGTTCTTGCCTGTAAAGACAGCAGTGTGCGTAGCGTTTTAAAAAAATACTTGGTTTTCTGTGAAATTAAACTGTGTGCTACAGGCTTAGAGTAGCATTTGCATATTAATTGACTGAATTATAATATCTAAAAATGTTTGAAATTCAGCAATCTTTGTAAAACTTATGAAGACTGGATAAACCACAATGAAGATCTTTGCAGAGCACACAGAAGAACCTTCTGATGAGAGTCTTTCCCTCCCACACAGTTAACAGGATATTAATCTGATCTAGGAAAGACACAAGATTATTCCTGAATGAGGCATCCCTTTACAATTCAACTCAGACTGTAGTTGAGGAATTATTTTTACCATATATGTTTTTGATTCTAAGATTCCAGCAGGATTTTGAGGGAAAGCTCAGGATAAAATGAGATCATCCAGTTTTATGCAGCTGTCTAAAACTAGCAAGTGATTACTAAAAATCATCAGTGTAGCTTTTGTAAATGTATTTTCAGTTTATTTAACTACACCTGTCATGTTACTTTAAGTTGAACAGCTTCACAAACTTTGTTGTCTAAATTTAAAGACCTACAATAGTCACAGTGTCAAATTAATCTTAGCATATCTTTTTTTTATCAATTTTTCTAAGGTCATCAGAATGCAAGTCATTTGAGAAGTCACAGCTCACATCTTTTTTTTGCCTAAGTAAACCAACTCTTAGAAACTCTTAAACTAGATCTTAGGTTACTTTGAAAGATAGGCTTTAAATAAAAAATGCCAAACAGCTGTGACTATTTTTAACAGTATCATGTAAAGAATTCATCTAGTCCCTAACAATACTTCACAACTATGAAAGACATACCTTTATTTCTTGTTGTTAGAAAAAAGTGTTGTATTTTTCTTTCCTTTTTTAAAACAAACAAAAACAAAAACCAAAGAAATAAGCAAAAAAACTCCCACCAAAATACAGCAGTGTTAGTACACTTAGTACAGCTCTTAATAGAGCTCTTGTTCAGCTTTTGAAGCAGTTTGGAAAGAGTCATAGGTGCAAAATACAGGTTTATGATCAGGGGAAATGATGAACCATAGGATTTGCTGATCCAGATTATGTGGTTATGAAATGTCAACCAGGTGCTGCCTCTTGTTGCCCTTGCAACATTCTTGCACTATAAGATGTTTGTGCTTAGTGTGCCCTTCTTCCTGGCATGGGGTTATTTCTCATGCAGTTCTTTAATGGTAGATTGGAAGAATATATACTAGCAGCCCCTCATTATTACATTACTACTATCAATTTTCACTGGGCTGAATGCTAAGAAAAGAATCTGACTAACAAAATTCCACGATAGTACTTCCATACATGAAATGCTGCTGTTAACATGGAGAGGGGATATTGACTTTGAATGACCTGAAATAGGGCTTTTCTTTACACTATCCCTCCAGACATACAAAGATAATAAATTACTACGGTAGCATAAAATGCTCTTAGCTGATAGCCTTTCATTCATGTTAATTTTGTTTCCAAAAGAAACTGGACCTGAAAAGATTTCAGTACAAACAAGACTTGAAGCACAGAATAAGGAAGACAAATGATCTTTAATACTTTGTATAGTATTTTCTTAATGGTACTGTATTTACATAAACCTTAATGATAGTCCAGCTGACCTCTCAAATTAAGGTCGTTCAGTTGCACGTTTTATGAAGACAAACTGAAATGAGATGTCCTGCACAAACCTTCAACCAACTTATTAAGGCTGCCTTAATATTTGGCCTTGATCATGATCCCACACAATTTAGTACTTTATACTGCCAAATGAAAAGTCCTAAACTGGGTCAGACCGTATTCCAAAATAATAAATGCCTTGGGTTTTTGTCCTGCGAAGATTGTTGCAAAATTTTCAGATCTCTACAACAATCATCCTCCTATTCTGGCTTTTGTGTAATCACAAAGGACTCAAGTCCAATTTAAAAGGGGATTGTGCTTGTGTACACTTTCACATGTTCAGTTTAATCCATGTCTGCTCTAGGTTACTTTGCTCTTCTAAAGCATCCAGTCTAGTCCAGTCAGTCCATTAACTTAAGTGATGAGCCAGTGACATAGTCCTCTTCTCTTGGGTCTGATCTCACTGTTGACCAAAGCTTTCTGTTATGAATCCCATCTGTCAGTATCACTTGAAAATGCTGCTGTTATCAAATGCACACCTGATTGTGTTCCAGAATGAAAGGAGACTCCCCAAATAATCTATTTAAGTAGAGTAGCTCATTCATCAATATGTGAGGTACTTGTTCCTTTTGGCCAAAGACAAAATGTTTAGAACATAAGTAGACAATATTATAGAAGAATAATTTTTCAGATCTATAAGTGAATTCAGAGACATATTAACTCTAAAAATCCCTTTATGCTAAGCACCTGACCCAAAAATCTAATAGGGAGATGAATCAAATCTGATGTACTCATGCAGGGGGCCTCCTGGTCAGCTAGTTCTATAAGGAAGCCAAGTCACTTGGCATTCCTTCTCACACAGCTTCCTGTGTTGAGGAGAAAATGCTGTCAGTCACAGCAGAGGAAGAAGTTTTCATCTTGGCATTGTTCACCTTGCTGTGTCTGCCTCACAAACTCCTGAGATTGGTGGGCACATTTTCCTTTGCCTTTCAGCTGTGCTCTATTGTACACTGAAAGGGACAGATAAATTACAACTAGTGATTATTAAGGGTCACACAGACTAGTGCTCAAGGACATCCATGTTCCTCCGTGACTTGTCCACCAGGGCAAGGTGGCTATGGGTGAAGTCCTTCTGTCAAAGAAAGAAAATGTAGTAAGCTAAACACACGACCCTTTGGTTTGTAGATGTGAATAACAGAGGCAAATGCATCCTGAGCTGTGACTTGGCTGCTGTGAAACTCTTTTTCCACAATCCTTGCATGAGCTTCCCACCACGCTGTAGCTGGAGGCCCTGATGGGAACTGCTTTCTGACCTGTGGCCTGGCTACTGGCATGACTGTGGGAATATCCCCACAGTGGTATGAAAGGTAATGCTGGAGGTGTGAGCAGGGTTGTTCAGATGGGATCATTGACCAAGAATTGAAAAAAGAAACCACCAGCACAGAGAAATCTTAGGGAAGAGCAGCAGCTTGGTAGGAATCACAGGCTGAGCCATTGCTGCCAATGGGTACCAGTGGGTGGCAGGTATCTCTGTGGGGCTGAATGTTCCATGGAAGCCCACCCTGCATGTAGGACCAACACCTGCCTGGACTCCAGAGCCTTCTTGGAGTGATCAGCACACTTGGACTTTGAATAGCAGATTGCTAAATCCCGGCTGCCTTTTGTCCATGATAGGCAGTGAGTGAAAACACAGAATCATAGAATTGTTTCACTGGTAAAAGACATATAAGATCTTTGAGTCTAACCATTAACCTAACAGTGCCAAGTCCACCACTAGACCATGTCCTAAGCATCACATCTGAACACCTTTAAATAGCTCCAAGGATAGTGACTCAAGAACCTTCCTGGGAAGACCATTGCAATACTTGATAATCCTCTCAGTGAAGAAATCTTTCCTAGTATCCTGTCTAAAAACTCCCCTGGTGCAGCTTGAGGTCATTTACTCTTGTCCTGTCACTTGTTACTTACAAATGAGACTAACTTCTACCTGGCTACAACCTCCTTTCAGGTATTTGAAACCAGGATCTAACTACATTTATCCCTGTTAAATTTAGTGATTTATATCGCAAGGATTTATGCTCACCCTTAGCAGGTGCTCATACAAATGGAATAACATAATTGGAGTCCAACAACAAAACTTTAGAAGTATTTTCCAATTTGAGGGTGGAAAGAATGTGTCTGAGATCCAGCTTTACATGTGGGAATGCTTGTATGTTGATTGAGCTCTGGGGTTTGCAGGAAGAGACATTAAGCCAAATGTGTCTGCTGGAGACTGATTAATTCTCAGGAAATTTGAAAAGACATTTTCTCATTCCCAGCTGGAAGGTTGGATATATCTCTAAGTGCTAAGGATTTAAATTATTCCAAAAAGAGGAAGAGAATAGGTTATGTATAATATAGCAAAGTAAGGGTATGGAAAAGGGATTTCAGAAGCTTAAATATACTTATTTTTAAATCATAAAAACAAGGTAGAGTGGAACATGACACAGTTAATGTAAAACAAATTCAGTATAATTTCTGAGACACAAAAACTCTGAGTTTCTAAAATTTAGTTACTCAGTGAATTTTTAATCTAATTAAATTTTGGTATTGTCTTGATTGAAAAAAAGAAATTTCCTAGTATGCAGGGAGAAGAAGCAGTACAGAACTGTTTCCTGCAAAAGACCACTTACCACTTCAAGGCTACAGCCACATGTACAGCAAGAACCCTAAACTGTTTTCTTTTTGGTGATGTCCTTGAAAGCTTCTTTCATAATGTAGTCCAATGCACTTTCCAGATCAAGGTTTGTAAGATGGGATGAGCATTTGTATTATATCATTGAGGGATACAAAATATTGATTGCTGTAATAAAAGCTGTGATGACTGGTAGTGCTCTGAGAATGCATTGCCTGATAGTATTACATATGTAAAATATGATGCCAGTTATTAAAATAATCCCCTTAGGAATAATAAAACTGTGAAAGAGTAACCCACATAGCATTCTGTGGAATGTAACATGTTTGAATGCTGCAAGACTGTTCTGAGGAGAACTCTGTGTCTTATTTTTATACAGAATACCTGTTCATGCATCTGAAATTTCATTATTTTCACCATTCACCTGGATGTCAGTAAATAAGTTATAACAAAATTAATAACAGAAGGTTGCACACCAGTGCTGTGGAAATGCTGGAGGAAAAAGCCATTTTTGTGGACAGGAGACTTTTCAAGCAGCAATGAGTGGCAACTAGAAGTTCTATTTATATTGTGCTTTCCTGGTGACTCTCCTTTTGAATGGGTGTCGTCAATGATGAGGCAAGCCTCGGCCTAATGGAGTGGTGAAGGAGGTGTCTTTCAACAAATATTGACCATTAAATGCTAGCAGGAATCATTAAATAATACTTAACCTTCTTAATCTGGTTTGTTTTAATTTATTCTGTTGCATTTAATAGTCAGCAATTAACCACTAAATGAGGTATCTGTATGATAGCAAAAATATCCAGTGTGTTTCTTCATATTGACACAATTTCCATGTTAATTTATTTCTTTTCTCACTGCCTGTAAAAGGTATAGGACCTGTGCTACTGAACCAGGGAAAGGGTTTGTAGCCTCATCCTGCCATTAGCAAGGGCTGACAGATCTAGGAGAGATATGAAGAGCCATTTAACCTAGCCACCACATAATTGCCCCAGCAGAAACAGATTATTTAAAACCCTGCAGCAAAAAGAAGCTTGTTTTGTTTCCCTTCATTAACTGACAATATTTACTCAGTGTATGTAGATGTTGCTGTTTTCAGTATTGTTTAATATCTTCACTTAAATGAAGCGCTGTGGAAATTTTATTCCTCTGAAAGTCCTGTGCTACAGTTTTTCTGTCCTATTAAATATTCTGTTTTCAGTGTCTGAGATTATAGGTGGCTGCAATCCTATTGTATTTTTAGGTGGAAAAGGCTACAGACACAAGCCAGTGAAAACTCACGATGCCTGTTTAGACTTAATTGGTGTGCTAATGATGTGTTAAACCATTATTGTGAGTTCAACATTAACAGGTAGGAATCTAAGCAAAGAAAGGGCAAGACAGAAGCTCCCCATTACTTTGACTTTGTTAAATAAAAATACAATGGTGGACATAACTGTATTTAATAAAAAAAATTGTTTCTAGGAGTCCTGCAAGGAACTGGAGATTTTTGGTTTCAGAATAACTTGAATAGTGTGAAGTTAATAAGGCAGGAAATCTGCACTGAGCAAAAAGTACAAGACAGCATACCGAATACACTTATTAAGTATAGAGTCTCTTTCATGCAGTGAACAAGGTACAGGTGTAAAGGAAAAAAAAAATTATACCTAAAGGTTGCATCATACTTTATAAACATATGAGGCCTAAAGAGAGTCTGTACAGGCAACTTTCAAGTTGTTGAATGCAGCTTTATTGCTACACTAATGCAATTTTTTATAGAACACACAGTTAGGTCTTTCACAGCGCTCCAGGAACCAGTAAATGCAGTTTCAGTCTCACCATCTTCAAATGATTTCACCAAGTTATATATGCTGAAAAAAGAAGTCTGACAAGAGCTTTTTCATCTCTGTACTAACATATGTAGAGCACACAGACACTTTGACAGGGTAACTCTAAAACACTATTCATCTAGCTACATAATAAGAAAGCTCAACATTCCCTAAAATATCCCCATACAAGAATTCAAACTCTTTTTTATCTTGTGCTTATTTTGAAAGGAAAGAATGCAAAATTATCATGTTTAAAGCAGAATGAGAAATAGTAACTTGCAAGAAACAAACTTATCTCCATAGTTAGATCCTCCTTCACAATACAAATTCCTTTTATTTTAAAGTTCTTTAAACAGGCCGTTATTCATACTTTTGTTTGCTCTTTATGTCAAGGCAAAAAGAGATAATTGCTCTTCCATTCCAAAGACCTTGGGAGATACAAAGTTCCAAAAAGCAGAAGAAGGATTGCAAACTTGAAGTCTGCGTTTGATGTTTGGTATCATAATTGATATTATGAAAGTAACTCTCTTTAAAGTCACTAAGAGATTAAAAATATATGTCATTCACATCCTCATTAGCCTAGAAATGGACCACAGAAAGAATTAGTTTTGAGATGTTTGTAATGTAAACACACAAAAGAAAATTCCTGTCTGCCATTTATTTTTTCCCTACAGCAATTGCTAAAAATACCAGAGAAATACAGAAGATATAAGAATACGAAACACAGCATTTTGGTGATTCAGCATGTCTAAAATCAAAGACTGGCATCATTAGTAGATTTAGAATAAAAAGCCTCAATAATTGCTGTCTTCTACTTTCCTCAGTTTTGCAGAGGTTATAACATCCTGTTAAATGTGTTCTGAATGGAAACAGAATAAACTGTTTGCCCTAAGTTTAGGTTCTGGTCAGAACATTAAAAATTCTGTTTTCAAAAATAGCTCTTGTTCTTCTTATGCTGTCTTCCAAGACCTAATGGATTTTAATATGAGGATAAAACTAAAAGAGAGTAGATTTAGAATAGATGTTAGGAGGAAATTCTTTTCTGTGAGGATGGGGAGGCACATGAACGGGATGCTGAGAGATGGTGTGGACTCCCTGATCTTTGAATTGTTTAAGGCCAGGCTGGATGGGGCTTTGAGCAACCTGATCTAGTGGGGGCAAACCTACCCACAGCAGGGGGTTTGGAACTACATAATCTTCAAGGCTTTTTCCAACCTAAACCATGCAATAATACCAACAACCTAATATACAAGGTGAGAATGGAATTTGTGAAATTATCAGCCTGTTTTTCAGAGGGTAGATGTTTACTCAATCAAGTTCCCTCCTTTAAGATATTTAATTTAGTTCTCCTTTTATTAGAAAAAAAAAAAAAAAAAAGGAGAAAGAAAGGAGGCTGCCTTGGTTGAATGACAGCAGTCACACTATGCACTTGTTTTCACAGCCTTGCTCTCCTCTGCAGGCCTTGAAGACACGCTCTGTACCAAGCCATCCCCCTGGGGGAGGACACTGCAGCTGTGGGGCTGTGATGTGCAGGGCACAGCACAGCAGGCAAGTGCTGTCTGCCCATGGACAGGTCCCGTGCACAGCAAACTGGATGTGTGGGGGCTGGGACAAGATAGGAACTTTGGAGATGGCAAGGTCCCCACGCCAAGGCCAGAGATGGTCCGAGACGGCCCCAGGCACACAAATGGAATGGGTGGGAGGATGGAAGGGGGTGAGGCTCTGTGGGCAGGCAGAAAGCTGCGAGGGCAGGGCAGGCACCACCACTCTGGGGATTCAGAGAGGAACTGGAGGAGAGTTCGCAAGGCACAGGATCTTTCTAGAGACCCCACAATGCATGAGAGCAGCCCCACTCCGGGGATCTCACGAGTTCATACCACACTCCTCAGGCTCAGGAAGAATTCATATTCACTCTCATGTAATCTGCTTTAGCATTCTGACATGAAAATGACCTATCTGGCAGGATTGATGTGTCTTTTTCTTTCCCTTATGCTTGCATAATATGAGAAGACAATGTTCCCTCACACACACACACCTTTCTAAAAGCACTGAGCTCTTGAGAACTTATAGAGAAGTGTGGGGAGAAGAGAGAAGCAGATTGAGGCATATTTTAGGCCTGGAACAACTATTTCAAAACTTTGTTCTCTCTTTCTTTGCTCTGTTCTCATTTGGCTTACTGCCATGGGGGAAGAGGGGTAAGATTTAAAGTTCACATGATGCTTAACTCTATGTGTCTTTTTCTGTTTCTTTGTGATTGGAGGATTCTCATTTAAAAAATTGATTAATTTTCATCTGAGAGAAATCAAGAACAATGCTGTGCTTTGGAAGCACAATCCCACTAATGATTCTGATTTGCCACAATGTCTTGGTTTTGCATTAATTTATTTTTTGGTATGGAAAGAAAGAACCCTGTTATGGAAATAATTCCCTGTAAGGACCTGTCAACTTTCCGTAGACCTGACAAAAACTAATCAGTGGCTGATTTTGAATACTGACACATTGTTGAACCAAAGAAAAGGTTAGATACGCCTTTGTAAATACACATTTTAGGACAAAAACCCCAAGAATAGCTTTCTTTCTATTCCAGTCTGAGTACAGTGCACAGATGAGACCTGCAGGTCATCAATCCTCTCCCAAGTGAGAGAAAAGGATAGAGTGAAGGACATATAGAGGACAACATGGAGACATGGAAGTCAGTAAGAAAGAATCAAATCCCAGATGGAGGGAGATGCCTTATTTTTAGGCTGAAATTCTCTTGCAAGCCATGGTGATGGACTATGAGATACTTGAATATCCCCTTTAAATCATAGAATAAGCATGAGCAGATGGAACATTCAAATTGTAGATATGAGCAAAGGCATCCATGCTGAGTAAGCAGATGTTGAAGAGGCTGTGATCTCATGAGAAGCTTGAACAGAGAGAGAAGTGATGAAAACCCTTTGCTCTGAGGGCAGAAGAAGAGAACATCTGTTCCTAGAGATGAAGATGATCTCAGAAATAGATAAAGAGAACCTTTGTTTTTGAACAGCTCATCCTTAAAATAGTACCTCAGAAGTTGACATGGCCCATAAATACAGCTGTGGGAAAACCTGCCAAAGATGGGAAAGACTTCACGGATGCAGATTCCCGGGTGCCTGCTGGTCATGGAAATTAAAAGCCACAAGAGAACTGTTTTCTTGTGTAAAATTCTCCATGGCATGTCAAGAGACACTTCTCCCTAAGTGAACTGAAGAAAGACTGTTCTAGAAGTGGAAATCTGGCTAAGAACCCTAGCTGTTGTCTGTGTGTTGTCCATGGAAAAGAGGGTGTGGGGGGAGGAGGAGAAGTGTTCTAAAGATCTTATCCTGGTTGTTATTATTCTTTTAGTTCTGTCTTTATATCCTTTAAAGTTTGAGCTTGTTTTACTCTTCTTCTAATTCTATCTCACAGCAGAAAATAAGCAAGTGTATTCTAGTGGGTGTATGAGCATTTAACTAGTTCTAGGCCCACCACATAAATTGGTGTGCTGGCTGGGAAATCTCAAATTGGCGATCCAAAACCACTCTAGACAAGAAACTTCCCCTAGAAGGGGAAAGGCCTGAACTTTTAAATTTGTTTCTGCAGTAGTCTAGCAGATATTGATGTTCTCATAACAGAACAATCTTCTATTTCAGTTTTGTGTTTATGTTTCAAAACCATGAGCTGAACTAAGAGATTACACGACTTCTTGCTTCAAGGTCTGTTGTGCTTAGCTCTTGGTGCTAAGGAGCTGGCAGGAAAATAGATAGGATTTCAAACTCTTTGATAAGACCTTGAATTTTAATCCATTGGGGAGAATATAGTTTACAGCACTGAAGCAATTTTATTTTGGAATTAGATTGAACATATGAAAAATATTTTTTTTTTGCTTTGAACTGTTCTTACAAATTATTTCTATTCTAACAGCTTTGTAAGAAACAGTATCACTGTGTGATTGCATTTTGAGAGGTAACAATTCAGCCTAGATTTGACTGAAAAATAGGTTGTATAATCCATTCTGTCCTGTGACACGAGATATACTTCTTTCTTTGAAATGTATAAATTATGGCATAAGCACTTAAAGAATCAATTTTTATTGATTATTGATTCTATTTTTTTATCATTGCTGCAGTCTTTAATTTTGAAATTTTATAATCTGAGTTTGCATGATCTCTTCCAATTTTTTAACTGCAGGTTTTGTTGCAATTGTAGAAGAGGAGCAATGATAAATTCTGTCATACTGTGCTGCAGACAAAATACAAGGAAATGTAACAGCTAGAAATCTGAGTGTTAAATATTACTTAAGCTTTCTTTTTTTTCAAATTGACAGGTTCCCTTAGTATTTGATTTGGGACAACACTGCCCAGCATCTGCTGGACTTAGCATTGTAACATGAAAAAAAAACCACAGTGGAACCTATGCACAGCTAATGCCTGAAAAATACCATGACTGGCAACAAAGGCAGATTATAAGAATTTCAGTGTCTCTAATTGAGCAGAAAGGATACTTCCGAAAGATTTTGGTTAATGTAGGAAACTGCTAGATGTACCAACTGAGAAATAAGCCCTATTTCAAATGCTTGATAATAGAGCATTATCACATAGGAAGAAAATTCAGGGGTTTGAAGATGATTATAATGCATAGAGGAAGATGGCCTGGGCCTTAGGAATATCCTGTAACCCTGCTGAGTTACATTAAGCTCTCTCATGGGAGCAACACTTATTTTAACATGAATTAACGGGCATTGTACCACCTCAGTAACAAATCATGAAACAACTTCATACAGCAACAAAACCAGCATCAGGTATTTGCAATTTATTCCAAATTGAGAATTATTTCATTTTGCTCCAGAGTCACTAAGAAAATACTTTTTTCAGGACTTGCTGAAAATATTTTTATTTTGAAAAAGATAATCAAGGTTGCCACAGCTTTTGTAGGTCTATGAAATCTTATTTCCTCTATTTCACACACTTTCATAAACAGTACATATAACGTTTGAAATATTGAGATCATGTATCTTTTCATTAACTTCTCTGTCTTCACCTTATAACTCTGGCTGCATGTGTTTAACAGTCTCTTTAATAATGTTTCTCCTGACTAAATATATGGTGACTAAATATATGAATGTCACAGATGCAGGTTGAGACATTGCAGTTGTAATGCATTTGGATGAAAAATGAGAAAGAGAAAAATCTTATTCAATTACAGAAAACATTGTGATTGTCTGTGGTATAATGTGAGTGGATGAAAAGACTCTGCTCCTCATTTAGCAACTACTTGAATATGGCCTTGGGATAGCGTATCCCAGGACAAACCACATCTGATGCCAGAAGAAGAGACTCATAAAGTAGTTTTGAAGCAGAGTCAGGCTTTTGCACCCGCTTGCAGGATATCAGTACAGGTGCAGTGCATATCAATAAAGTGATCCATTCTGTCTAAAACTGTCTGTGCAATTACAGCGTTGATTATCATCTGACATTTAGGCAAATCACTCTCCCTTTTGTATGTTTCCCTGTCAGCTCATTAACTGAACCCAATGATTCACTATTTTTAGCTATGCAAATCTAATTGAAAGAAGTGCAAGACTGAGGGGCAGGTTAAAATTTTTGTGATGATAGCTTATAGCCCGTAAGTCAAAATTTATGCCTTGAACTATTTTGCTTATTTTACAGCAAATGAAAGCCAAACATTCTCTCCAATGTTTTGGGAAAAAATGCCTGTAGCTTGCATATGTGTCATGATTAACTACCTCTTCAGAGACCATTAGGAGCTGTTCCCTCTCCCTCTCATTGTGAGCTCTGTGTTCACAAATGCAAGTCAAGAGTCTGCAGCCTTTTAATTTTCCTAAAAGCAGTGCCTTGATCTGTCTATGGCATATGCTTTTCCACCTGAGGCCAGACAATGTCTCTTATGTATTACTGTCTTTCTGCTGGGTTTTTATGAAAACCGTGGAATGAGCAGCAGTAGTCAAATGCTTACTGACCTTTTGCTGTGAATATGATTCTGAGACTGATCCCCAAACTAAAGGATCATTAGTGTTGGTTACTGTTGGGTTCAGATATCAGTACTCACCTTGCTCTGCCGCAGGACTGTTGATCTTGGCAACCAAGAAACCTTTAAAAATGTCTGCAGCCTCTTTTTTTTTGTGTGGGTGAGTTTGGACATGCACAGGTGTGAGGAGAGACAATAAAAAGTGCATCTGGCCAATAATACAAATTTGGAGCTTTGAGATCCCAGGTGCAGCTGGCTATCAATCTACCTGATGCATTCATCAGCACAAATCCATGAACTCTAGTCATATCACCTTTTCTGTCAGATGTCCCTCCATTTTTCTCTCTTTTTAGTTAATACCATGCATTTGTCACTTCCTATTTTAAATAAATAGAAGCAAGTAGTGAAGCATGTATTAACTTAGGAAAGCAAATACATCTAGTTTTAAGATTTACAATTATATATACAAGAGAAAGTAGAAAGAAAATTAAGTCATAACTGTAAGAGAAGCTGACACCCCTTTAACTGCAGCTGTGTGACTTTCTTCACCATGTTCTTCAGAAGGTATTTAGTCTGTTTTACCAAATAAATGAATAGAAAACAACCTTCTGTGCAAGTACTCTGTTTTAAAATGTTATTGAGAAGTATCTTAAGATATGCCAAGCAGTACACTTCTTTGACTTCAGAATTGTTATGGATATCAAATTTCTCCATAGGTTTCTATTATTCTATTTTTCAAGAACATTCACAGAAGCATTTTAACTCACTGGAATAGCTCACGGGCACAGACTAACACACTAATTTGATTCGATGAGATACAGCTACAAATTTGTAAAATTTGTAGAATTTTATAAATAAAGCAGAAAAAATTAAAATCACAAGTATTTGCATCTAACATAAAAGCAATCATGTTATCACATTAGCATAGTGTTTGTAGAATATTTATGTTCCTTTATCTATGTGTTTCCAGCCATGGACTGAAATCCACTTCACTTCTTCACAGGACAGATACCTGGAACAGCAGAAAATGGACTTGGTGGCAATTTACAGGAACCAGACTTTCTATTTGGCAGTAAATGTTACAAATTTAACAGCAAATGTTGAAAATAACTCTTATGAAAAAAAATTTTGTGGTAATCAAAATGAGGTACTAATAATCTGGAAAAAATTTTTTAAAGTAAGGCTGAAACTAAAGGACCCCATCCTTGACTTGTTCAACAGGTTAATGGAAATTCTTTCACTTCTTTTTCTTCATGAGAACTGGTGTCAGTACTGAATATTTCTGCAAAATGTTGTTGTTTTAACAACTGATAACTTCGGGGTGGGGAAACACAGTTGGTAAATTTCTGATCATCTCTGAGCAGTTGGATCTCCACATAAGAAGTAACGGCTTATGGAATGCCACATAAGTCTGTATCAGCCAAAAGAAGAATTTTGATTCCTGTGTGGTTTGAAGATTTGGTCCAGCTTTTATTTTACTAATTAGTTTACTTAATTGTTAATTAATTCATGTTGATTTTCTACTCAGTCTTCTCCAATGTAATGGAGAAGACTGAGTAGAAAACTGTAAGTAGAGGACTGTAATTCCTTTAGGCCAAGGAAAGTTTTGTTTGCCAATGCCATAAAACAGCTAATGTTTTTCCCATGCAAGTGAGCTGTGTCTGTGCAGGGAAGCATTACAACATCTTTCATTACAAATCAACAAGGTCACACTGTTGTCTGAGCTGTGAACCTTTCCACAAGCTCCAGCACACCAAAAGAAGCCGTATGGGTAGTTCAAGGATTTGTTAATGGACCAAACCTCTTTTTATATAATTCATTGGTTTGGCTATTTTCAGGAATTATATATAATAAGTGGATATGACACATTGGTTTGTAATCCTTTTCTGGGAAGAAAATTGGTGGTCTTAAGTCAAAAGCCAGTTTCAAGGGCTGCAGGAACAAAATCCACCAGACAAACAGCAATAACCCGGCATCTGCAGCTAGGAGAGTTCAATCAGGCCAGAGGTCCCACTTCTTGAATGAGGGGACCCCACATTCCTGGTGAGCTGCTGCTAATGGAGCAGTCCTGGAAGGTGTGCCTGCTGCAAGGCATCACTGCCATGACAGGGCTGTCTGTAGGAAAGGAAAGCAAAGACTGAGAGTCCTCCAGGAAAGTGCTGTGGGTGTCCTCTGGGAGATTGAGGGACGGCCAGGTGAAGTACCCCTGGGGTCAGCTTCGGTGGTGTGGGAAGCTGGAATGGTTGGGAGCTGCTCTGCCTTGCTCTCATGAAAACTGATAGGAGAACAGAGAAATATCCTATGCCTGAATTAGGTACCTCCAGGGGAAGTTTGAGGCTTTATTTTTTCCATAAAACTAAACAAATGTTCACCCAGACATGGCACCATTTAGTTAACTTCCTCCCTGCTAAATGTCAAAATTTTCTTTTTCTTTTAACCTTCTCAGTCAGAAGTTGTGCAAAATGAATCTATGACTCTTGCGCGGCATTGAGGCAAATGCCTGAGGAAGTTTTCTGCTTCTCTTTTGTTCTAAAGCATATAGGATTTTTTTTTTTATTTATCTCCTCCAATAAACTTTTTAAGTATATAGTACTAATCAAAAAGACTAGCTTGGAAAATTTCTGACTGAAAGGTAAGAACTGTAGAATGATCCGTATAGCTGAAAGCAAAGTTTTATAACAAGAATAATTCAATAAACTTAATTGTCTATGTCATGATCCTTGGAGATTCAGCAGTAATGCAGTCCCCATATAGTAATCCATCCCATTCCTGGGAAACTTGGTGAAGAAATCAGAGACAGAAGGTTACAGTTGTCTGCACACTCACTTAAAATAGCCACAAGTGAATCCCTAGGATTACAACTGAGAATTAAACAAGGTAAGGTAATTAATTCTCATCTCCATCTCTGCTGGGACTTGCATGTTCTTAAGCACTTAGTTTACCCTCCTGTTTTTCATCTGCTACACTGTGAGTGCTGTGTGGATGTTATCTTCACATGACAGAAGAATGGGATCCTTGTGTCTCCTGCAGAAACCAGTGCATGATTCCTCCTGTGCATGGGCTAGGTATATGGAAGACAAGTTGCAGCCTGGTTTCAGACGCCTTAAGGGAAAAACCTGGGATTAGAATCCAAAGCAGATATTCAGGAAAAAATGCATTTTAAGGATCTTGTTACCAGGCAAAACTATTTGATTTAGAAATTGGAGCTATAATGAGGTTTGCAGCAGTATAATCCATGAACCAGCCTTTACAAAACAGGCAATATACTTCTTGCACTGCTTAACTGTAATACATCTCTTGTGAACTTATGGCTGCAACACCTATTCTACCCTTTATTAACCTAGAGGTGAGTGAGAAGTTTTTAGTGGATTCTGTGGCTGTTTTTCCCAAGAATGCAGATAAAATTACTTTTGTTTTTGTCCCAGACAAGGTGCACTGTTGTTTTCCAATTGTTTGACTCTTTTCTTCTGTCAAAGAATCATTATTTTAGTTGTTTCAGCCATAAAAGGAAATGTTGACAATAAAACACTTTTCACAGAAAACTGTCCATCAAAGTGAATCCTACATTTTTATCCATTTATCCTGTAGTTTGTATTGACTAATGGGTCTCTTAACTGGACCCAAATTTGCTAATGCAGGCCTATATATCTCTAGGCTTTTTGAAAAGGTTGTTATTTGTAAACTAATACTTCAAGTGATATTTCTACAATGCTACACATGTGAGAACTTCTTATTTAATTTTCGATGTTGTGTGGTTAATTTTCTAGGAGAAATATGACAGTAACTCTAGTACCTGCTTGGTTTTTATATTTCTGCAAGTGATATTGGAGTAAAAATCCCTATGTGTACATGTTGGAAGAAGGAATCTGAGGAAGCTGTACTTGCTTTTTAGCCTGTTGATTTGCCATGACTTGGTGTTTCTAGAAGGCCAGATGAACAAGCTGGACCTGCTTTAGGAGAAATAAATTTTTTAATTGACGTTTTCTTTGTTTTCTTGTACCCCAAATTCAAAAGGATGGTTCCCAAATTAGTACATGAAAAGAATATATTTACATACTTTTTGTCAAATGATTCCTTGAAGAGAGGGTTTCTTAGGCCATTGTAATCTCAAAAGCCACGGAGAGAGATCAGATTACTCCAGGGGAAATATTAGTTTCTATTGTTTTGGCCCTGTGGGATTTTCTGTTTAGCAAGGATCCCGATTTCCCTCCTCCCTCCTTCCTCTGTTTCATCATCCATCTTTCACTTCCTTCTCCTTTTCCCACTACAGCTTCTCCCAGTACAGTACTTGGTCTTTCTCTGCAGGTAGGATACCTGTCCTCTGCATGCCTCGCTTTGAAAATTGCACCATGGCAAGCTGTCTTTGTCATAATTTCTTTGATAATCTTTGTTCTGAGTAATGGATGTTTATCACTGAACTTTGTAATAACTAGTTAATAAAACAACGGATTATGCATGCTTAGTATAGAAAGGACACCAAATACTATAATATCAGGTAACTTTTCTGTTGGAAAAATAATTATAGCAGGCAACCCTCAGATTATTTCTTCCAGCAGTTAGGACGATGATGGCTCTTATGGTACTAAGCCTGTTTTTCCCTCTGAGTGTGAAGAACTGAATTAATCCTTCCTACCTGAAGTTTATCAATCCCTCCAAAGGCTAATGGCAGTCAAGTTGTGGTTGTTACTACCAGCAATTCTGCCCTTGAACATGGTAACAGCAATCAGAGAAGGAGAAGATAGGGCGATTTCTAAATTTGTAAATCAGCAAAATATTTAAAGTTACGGTGGTAGTTAAAGAGAAAGAAGAGTGAGGCAAACTGGGAAATGCTGGAAAAAGAAAGTAGGTTCTTGGCTACAGCATGTGTAGGGTGTGAGAAATTTCCTTCTCTGCTCCTTCCTTCTTTTGGAGGTGATTTCTGCCATAAAGATATCTAGATTGGAAAGACTGGAGATGAGGGAAAAAAAGTGTTCTTCTGGGTGCTCTGGAAATAGCAGAGGTCTGACATCTGCTGGTAAGAGAGAGTTCTGTATCAAATTCTGGCTTTCTTTTCTGAATTTTTGCTATTTTAAAGAAATTTTTACTCTTGGGTTGTTTAAATTCAGAATTTCATTTTGGCTTTGCAAATCTCACAGAAAAAGTGATGGGGGGTTTCTGACTTAGTAAAAGCTATGCATGCCTGGTAGCTAAAGAAGTGGCATTCTCAGGAGGGAGACCATTCCCTTGTAGAAAATACCCAGATTTTTCCACCTAGAGCTGTTATTTTTCTGACCATGAAGGAGCTGGAGGAATCCTTCCTGACATCCTGTCTGACATATTCTTTGGGAGAAAGAAATGGTGCATCTCCTTGACAGCTTCTTTATAAGAGCTACACTGAAGGGGGAATCTGCTTGGCTACAGGTGGCTTGACTATGGCAGAGGAAAATTCCGCCTCCCTTCTCTATTCCACTTGAAGTCTGAGGGACCATCATGCTCCAGGAAAATGAGAAGCATGTTCTTATGGGGACAGCAGAGCTCACCCTTTTCACTGGGTAAGTGTGTGATCCTCACAATGACGCCTTAAAAACAGATGTGAACATTTAATAGCAAGGGTTAGCAACACATATTTAACTCACGTAAGTGTTGCTATTAGAGATGATCTAAAAAATTTATTCATATTTATTGGTGCCCCAATGGGCAAAGGAATAGAAAACATCTGCTCAAAACAAGAAAATCGGGATACTGTGTTTGCTTAACAGGATTCCTTAACACCAACAAGGTCTAAATTCTAGAGCCACACCTCTTCACAATTTAACTTAAATTGCTATCCCTTTGAATGATGACAGATACAAGTTTATTCTGTATTATTTGATGATAATATTGTTAGTGGCAAGGTCAGAGGGTTACCATTTTCCCAAATATTTTTAACAATTTCCTGCTTTTTGGAACAAGTGCCCTATTACTGCATACATTAAAACATCCTAGCATCTAAGAATGCATGTTTAATAGAAAAAAAGACAGCATTGTGATAATCTCTTTATTTAACTCTCTGAATATTAATGACAGACAAATAGAGATAAAAAATTTGAATTATGAGATGTTTTTCTGCATTTAGAAATATGAACTTCAACACATTGCTAGATGTCTGTGAGTAATAACATAAAGTGGAATACAACCTGTTTATCTAAAAGGAAAGCTGACAATAAAATAAGATAAAAATAAGTCAGATTATTCTCTTTTCAAAATTGCTTTACAGTAAGATTACTTTTTTTAATAAATGCACAATCATTTACTTCTTTGCTTAATAAAACTGGTTCAGAAATTTTTAACTGTGATTTTATCTTTTGACTTGTAGAGCAAAACAATTCTCTTAAATTATTAAACTTAAAAAGTCATAAGCTGAATATGTTGAAATCAGTGAGAAACTTTCTTGATTTTTAGTTGTGTACCAATTTCTTTAATTTGATCCTCTTCTTTTTTTGCTCTCTTCCTTCATTCTATTTTCAATATACATGTATGAATAGAAGGAGACATAGGAGGAATTCTTAGGAGGTATGGTATAGCTATCATATGTTTTCCCATGCTCTACCTTCCTTCTGAAATATGAATTTCTGTTCAGATGCCTTCATAAAAAAATATGACATTAGGTTATGATACCTCTGACTTTGTGTCCAAACAATAATATACAGAGTCTTTCAGCTCACAATATATTGTCTAATAACAGTGAGGGATAGCCGACCACATTTCAAAAACCAATATTCTTGGTTTTGTACACAAAAGAGTACATCTTGGCTTCTCACAGGAATTTAAAAATAGCTGTTTCTCTGTATACAGAGAGGGAAACAGAAACACAGGAGGACTGAAGGATTTGTCAGAGGGATTTCTATCCACAGCAGATCTGAAAACAAAATACTTCCTGACTAAGCTCTCTGTACAAACCAAAAGGTATAACTTCTCTCATTTTTGAATGCTGGTGTTTCTGAAGTAACGCACTAAAATCACCATCAGAGAACACTGCAATACATAGATCAGGGTCACTGGCTAAGGCCATGCTCTTTTGATAAAAATATTCAACAAATGAAAGCAACTGTAATGAATTTTGACTTCTGAAGCAATATTTATGAATGCATCTGAGGAATTCTTTTTATGTATTTCTCACAAAATACCATAATTTCTCTCCTGTCTCCTCCACCCCCAAACAATAATTTTGCAGACCAATGGGAGAAGTATACCACATTTAAGTATATGTATATCAGATTCAGTTATTCATTAGTAAAATAAATGTAGAGATGATCTTTCTTGGTAGGATGTGCTCTCTGCTTAGTGTTTTTTCTGATGGCTGGGCTTTTTCTTTTATTGTCTCTGTTTCCTCAACTTTTATTTTTCATAATCACAAGAATAGCTGTTCTGTTTTCTCAGCTGAGAAGCAGACTTGCTTGTCTCAGCTGCAAAACAGCAAACTGGGGGTAGGACTTTTCTTGCAGACTTAACATGGTGACTGCATTGAATGTGATTTCCTGTTGGCTGATCTTCTCTCCAGACATGGGAATCTCTCCGGGTTGTCTGCAAAGACAGAATGCTGAGGAGTGGCAGGGGTCTGAGTGCTGGGTCAGTGGTGGGGAACAACAGGTCTTCACAGCGACCCCCATAGCACTAACAGTCACAAACAAGAAGGAGGCCCATTTTGAGAAGACACCTGCAGTAACAGGAAATTCATTTATTTGGAATCTATTAATCCATCCAACTATTTGGAAACCTTTATGCAGAAGGTTTTCCACAAAAGGCAGAAGAGACAAAGAGAATTGCTGGTCCTTTCCCAGGTAATGACTGATAAGACACAAAATGCTTCCCAGCATTCTTTATCCCCTTTCCACAACACGGACTGCAGAACTGAGCATATGCCTGTGTTTCTGGGGTGAGATGAGATGCCAAAGTACATGCACCTGCCCCACTTGGATGCAGCCAGTGCAACATAAGCGTTGCTTACAAATCCAGACTTGCTTGTACCATGGAAGAGCAAAACAAAAAATAAAATGTAAGGCAGAAGGAGCAGGCCATTGGAAGACAAGAAAATCACCCTTAGAATCTGGTTTTGCAGGTGGATGAGCGATCCACGGGTGGGCTGTCTGCGTGGCTGCCTAGATTTTGAGCTTCACATGCAGATAGTAGTGCTTATGAAGAGGGTGCAAAACAAGCCTTACTTCTTACTTCTTACTTTTTTTTCTTTTTTACTTAGAATATTGTAGTCTTTGTAATTACTATTCTTCTTTAAGTACTTTAAAGAAATTAGTTATATTAGACAGAAACGTTTATTTTCCCTTTTGTCAGTACATGTGCATCCCTGCTCTCTTGTGCTCTCTTCCTCCCTCTCTTTTATGTTTACATCCTCCCAGACAATTCTTGTACTCACAGCTTTCTTTAACAGGACTGCTTTATTCTTCATGAAATTGAGACTTATAAAAGAAATAAATCTTGCTATTGTTCTCTTGGGGTGCAGCTGTGCTAAACTGCAATCATGGGAGTTGAAACAGGTTTCCTCTCACAATAACAGTTATATTCGTTTCCTGACACTCTTTCTTAATAACATGAGTGTCTTCAGCTGACCAAGGGAAGCAAGAACCCTCTGCTCAGCACTTCTGAAGCTAAAATAACACTTGTATGGCACAGAGCAGTTACTCTTGTATTACAGGATTTTAATTTTTTTTTTTTTGCATTGGATAAAGATCTACTAGATCTCTAATTTCTGAGTTAATACTTCCATTTCCACTGTTCCTTCTCTGTCTGAAGTTTCTCCTATTACTGTGATATATTTTTGCATGGAGGACTAACCAATCCAGTCCTTACCATTTACCTTACCTGCTTCTCTTTGTCCTTTTCTTCAAGAACGAGCACCAAAATGTAGATCAAAACATCTGAGAAAGATGCAAAATAGAGCTTGTCAAGTCTCATGAAGATGGAAAAATATGACACTTCCATCATATTGAGGCACTTCTGCTGACTTCTGTAAGAGTGAAATGGGTATCTATGCATGTCAGATTTTTCACTTGAAAAAGTTATTGTAATAGTAGAATGGTGTTAAACATATCTCCTCTGTATGTCCAGACCTTTAGATAAAACATATGGCTAGATATTAGTCTGATTTTTATCAGTGGGTATGTAAATGGGATACTTTAACTTTGGAGGACAGATCCTAGTTATTGTTATCTTAGTGGCTGACAAAATTAGGTCTTTTCCTCTTTTTCTATTCCTGATATGGATAAATTATGTTTGCAGAGCAGCCAAGACACTACAAATGTTGTTGAAAACAGGAACAAGTGAGTTCCTCTCACTTTTATGTCAGAAGATGTTGCTATGAAGAGCAATATCTGTTTTAGATAAGTATGAAAAGCTGTACAGGAAACAAAATCTTTTTTTTATGTTAATATTTTTAACAAATAAATTGTCTTTCTTTGTCTACAACAAGAACTTCCAAGCCCTTCAGGAAAACCTGCTTAAGTATATATAAACACAAAACTGCCTCATGTTGTATTTGCATCTTCCATGTTTGTGCTGCAGCTGACACATCCCTTGTATCTTTTAATGAAGATGAAAAGAACTGCAAGACCTTATTATTATAACCTTTCCTGTAACACAGGGGAGAGCCCGGATCTGGTACTAAGAAAGAAAATGTGAAAATATGCTTTTTCTTTTTATTTCCTTTTGCCAGGGGAACAAGGTCATGAAAATGACAATCTGCAGGATACAATGCCTGGGTAAAGTGCTGGTGTGGAAGGAGCTGCCAATAGGAAGAACACCTGTAAAGGGCTCTGTACTATCTCATCCTCACTGTGTCTCTCTTATTACACACAGAGAGCACTTTTTGCTGAGTCCTGTCACAGACCTTTGCTGCACGTAATTCTTA
Organism: Thryothorus ludovicianus; assembly: GCA_013397245.1. Taxonomy (NCBI): domain Eukaryota; kingdom Metazoa; phylum Chordata; class Aves; order Passeriformes; family Certhiidae; genus Thryothorus; species Thryothorus ludovicianus. The sequence continues at coordinate 3,476 of VZTB01009782.1, read as the reverse complement.
TGGGCAACATAAGAGATCCAGGCAGAGAGAGTGGGAAGACTGTTCCGCTGATGTCTGTGGCAACATTTGCCTGCTCTAGAGTATGTACAAATGTTGCTATTTATTTAAGCATAGCACCACATGGATTTCAGAGCTTGACTTCAGGAGACTAGGATATCATACTCTTTGATACACAGAATTTATCCTGCTCAAAAACAATGCTCAACAGTGTTTTGAAGGGCTATGACATACTGGACAAAAGTGCCTGGCACTGGAAAGCATATGGCCTGACTTCGACTCTTTGTAAAGCTTACTATGAGGTTTTGGGAAAGACATCTAATGTACATTTAATGTGTGTCAAGTTCTCCAGCATGAATAATTGTTTTTAACATCTGTGAACTTCTGTGAGATCTACAGTGGAAAAGCACTAGGGAAGCTTGATCTATAACCCTATTCAGAGCCCTCCCGCCAGTCATCCACATGTTTCTGTCATGACTCACTCCTAGCTCTGTCCTTCTTCTACCAGCCTTAAGCAAAGCTGTGTGCATGGGTTTTGCCTGAGGTTGAATTGTTTGTGAAAGGTTGAGGAGAAAAAAGTATAGCTACCCTGTGCTGAAATGTGAGATGAGAGGAAGGAGGAAGAGCCCTAAACAAACAAAAATGAGCAAATGAGTTCTGAGGTTTTTATGTGAACATCTGGTAGTACCAAAAGCACATGGGGCCAAAGGCTGAATTTCTGATTCTAAGAAACGACTTAATGAATATAATAAGCACTGCTGATAGTTTCAATGAAAGATTGCTGGGATTTAGCAAAAATGAACATTTGAAAGCTACCATTTTAGTAGTTCTGACCATAGCAATGTTTTCAATCATGATATGCCAACATTTCAGCAGAAGTTCATATGCTTTGTTCTTGTCTGGATGGCTGGTTAGTATTCTCATTAAAATTACGAAGTCAAAACTCCTGCCAGTGGTTCCACAAAGACTTTTGCTGCTCTTTTAACTTTGTCCCTGACCTTTACCAAAACATAAGCACAAGGTCTCTTATACTACAATTACCTGAATAAATGTAAGGTGTTTGTAGGCTTAGAGTAAGGTTTGAGTCTTTAATTGGTAATTTAATTACTTGTTAATTACTGATTTCTTAATGATAGAGAATTCACTCTCTACCTATGATATACAAAGGAAATGTCTCATTTTAGCATAAAAGTGATGCAACACTTTCCCTTCAAAGGACAAAAAACAGTTTATCTGATTTGGACTTAAAATGAAAGCAAAAAAAATTGTCTAATAGTCAGAACATGCCCTTGGATGCAAGCACTACCCCCAAAGTCATTTGAAGAACGATGCCTGTATCTAAAAATAGAATATAGCCCCAGTTTGGGCTAAACTTCAGTGTTGCTACACTACATATTAAAATGCTATCATAGGTTAAACCAGTGAAGATCTCCTTCCTTAACATGGATTTAAAGGGCTGAAACTACCCTCCACACCCTAAACTTATATGGCAAACTGTGTATTCTGAGCAGTACAGTAGATTTGTACTTAGTAAATCAAACTTGAAAGAGGGTATTTCTTATGCTAGTTACAGTATATTTAATAGGAAATTCGTCTCTGGTTAGAGAAGTAAAGAGAAAGTTATCACATTAGTACTAATACAAACAGATTGCCTGAACACTCCAAAAACTGTGTCTTTGTGGTTTTTCCCAGTGACGAGTGTCTATGCACTCATCCTGCAAAGTGCCAATATAAATTACACGTCCTTAATTTGAACTTATCTGGATTGATACCTGCCATCAGCTGTTTTGATGATTATCCATTTTGTGTCAGGGGGTTTTCCCAATACAGAACAAATAAGCCAAAACAAAATATTAAAAGATACTTTTCTTCTTGGTGCTTATGCTTTAAAAAGATAGGCAACAGTTAATATTTCCAGAGGACTCTGCTGAGTGTGTTGCAAACATTTTTCTGAAATAAAAATGTAGACTCTTGTGTTGTTTCTTTCTTAAAACATTTTCTTCCTTCTACAGCTTTTCTATGACTGCAAAATAGAGCTCCAAGGATATAAAATATTCACTGTCTGCTTTATTTATTTTTTTTTCAGATGAACACTGGCAATTTAGTTGAAAGCCAATATATATAAAATGTATAGTGGCAGGAGAAAGATTCATTTTCCAAAAATCTTCTAGCTTTGTAACAATATATTTAAAAACACTCATGGGATATACAGGTGAACAATGAGTAGCACATGGCTAATCTGATATAAGAGTAAGTAAGTATCTTCACTAATTGAATTCTTCTGTGGAAGAATTATACTGGTTTATTATTATATTATTTATACTGGTTTAACAAAAGGTGAAAGTTTCTTAAGTATTGAGTGTATATTTGAGGCATGTTTATTTGATACAGTATGGTAAGTGTGATGGTCTTGGAAACATAATTACAAGGTTTCTTAGCAAATGGTGTCAGAAGGCCACATTTTGATTTAGAATGCATCATTCATGGGGAAAATTCTGGAACTGAGAACTTCACCTTTGCCAATGTGCTTCTCCAGTAGATACCCTACTTCCCAAGTATTTACAGGGTATATAATGTATTTCTGTGATCTAGTGCATTTGTTTCATTTTCAGCAGCTTAGGATCAAGATCAGAACAGAGCACCCTACCTCCGAAAAAAACCCAAGAAAACAACAACCTAACACAAAATCCCCAGAAAACCAAGGCCCCTAAAATTGACACACAACAGTTTTTTTAACACTAGTTTTCAGGAATTTTGTTATATCTAGCAAAAAGCCACTGGAAAACAGCAAAAGTTTTCCATTGTTTGCAATAACGCTTCTAATCATACTACTTATGGGCATTATGGGCATAAATTACAATTAAATGATTGGCATTTAACATGACACTTTTGTTCTTTGCAGCTGTTCAGTGGTATATACACAGACAAAAAGATACAGACATCTAATACTTAAATATTATTGACAGCTGGAGTGGGGCTGTCCACAGCAAATTAAGCCCACACTAGTAAATGAATGCAATTTTTCAGTTTATATCAGGTTTTCTTCCCACTATACAAAAAATAGAGATTGAAGGATGTTTATTTGTCTATTGATTGTTTATGCTGAGGCAAAACATAGGACACAAGAAGGTGATCAGGACTAGTCAGCGTGGATTCACTAAAGATAAAACATGGTAGAACAATCTGATTGTCTCGTATAATGAAACAACAACCAGCATGGCTGAAGAAAGAGCAGCAGATACAATTTACCTTGACCTCAGCAATGCTTTAGATGCTGTCTTTCACAACACCCTCATAGACAAACTCAGGAAGTGTGAGTTAATGGCTAGACAATGAGACTGGTTGAGAGCCGACTGAACAGCAGACCCCAGCGGGTTGTAACAAGCGGCACAGAGTCTGGTTGGAGTCTCTAGTGATGCCCCCAAGGGTCAGTACTGGGTTCAGTTAACTTGTTCATCAGTGACCTGGACAAAGGGACA
>VZTB01009779.1:129226-142409 GCA_013397245.1 Thryothorus ludovicianus | reverse complement strand
TATTTACTTATATTTATATATTAATATTAAATATATTTATATTTAATGTTTACTAATTACACGCCAGATAAAACATGAGAGTTACAGCTGAGTATAGCACCCAATCCCAAACGACAAACTAGAAGCCTTCATTAACATTTTTTAAAATTCAAAGATTTTAAAATTGCATTATTTCAAGACTGAAAAAAACCCAAGCAAACTTATTAACTTCCTCCTAAATTAGTTAAGTGAATTTTCCAGTCAATTCACCTCAATAATGAGGTAAAGATGGCTTTGTATCTGTTTGCGTCAAATCACTGGATTAACACTCTCATTGCCTCTCCCAAGAAAAGTTTCTCTCACAGTTCAACTGTTCACAGGCCTGGAATATATAATCTCATAAAATTTAGGAACAAGCAAAACTATATCAGCATCCTCCTTTTTCCCCATCATGATTCCTTTTGAAATTCCCCTTTTCTGAGTTCTGTGGAATTTTCCTGGTCCTCCTTTTACTGGAAGTTGAATTTCTGCTCTAAAAGGCACCTGGCCCTCAGCAAAATAAAATGCTGTGGCACACTGATCCACTGAACAGATGGAGCAGAGACAGCAAAAATGAAAATATTTATATCACCTTTATGCTGCTCTAAGCTTATCACAAAATACCAGAGCCTGGGAAGAGATTCTTCCCCAGATGCAGGACTTGGCTCTTCCTTTTGTTGAACTTGAGCATATTCCCATGGGCCTAGTTCTCCAGCTGGCCCTTAGAAATGACAGCACAACTCTGGTGTGTCAGCTACTCCTCCCAGTTTTGCATTGTCTGCACACTTGCTGAGGGTGCAGTTTGTCCCATCACCCCGAACATTAATGAAGATGTTAAAGTATTCTCAGCCTAGGGGTCCAGCACCGGTGACTGGCCTGCAGATGGACTTTGTTCCACTGATCTCAGCCTTGCAATCCCAGCACACAGTTCCCAATCCACCAGAATCTATTTCAGTTGCCCACGTTGCACTGGTTTGCTTATGAAGATGTCGTGGAACAGTGTCAGAGTCTTGTGAAAGCCTAGAAAGAGAATGTCTGTGGTTCTCACCCAGCCCACTGAGATACACATTTTATCATAGGAGGCTATCTAGTTGATCAGGAATTATTTCCCTTTTGTAAGTCCACAATGACTACTCCCAATTACCTCATTCTTCATATGCCTGAAAATAGTTACTAGGGTTATTTGCTCCATCACCCTCCCATGGACCAAGGGGAGGCTGGTCTGCATCTAATTCTCTGCATTGTTCTTAATGATTGAAGTGACCTTTTCTTTCTTCCAGTCATCAGGAGCATTTCTGCTTGCCATGGGCTTCCAAAGGTAATTCAGAGTGGTCTCACAGGGATTAGACAGCCTGCAGCAGATACCTGCAATGATCATAGTCCTGCATCTGCACAGGAATCTCTTGTTTCTCCTGCCTGTTCCCAATGCACATGCAGTAGTACAGATGTCCTGCAGATACACACTCAGTCCTGCTGATTTCCCAGAGAGGACAGGAGAATCTTCCCCCATAATATTATCCCACGGGCACTTCCTTATGTGCAAATGCTTGGGTTGGATCCCTTTCAGGCCTGGTTTGTTCATTTAGACATCCCTTGTCCACCCCTTCCTCATTTGGCTGTGGGTTATCTCACTCTCTTGTGTCTAAGTTGAAAATTCTTATGAGGTTAGTCAGCCTGCTGATGATTTTTTCCTGCTTCATTGTCTCTTCATGGTATTCCTCAATCCTCCAGGAATCCTGTGGTCATAAAATACACTCTCTGTTGCTAACACTAATCATACAACCAATTTTTGAAACTCAAGACCCTTCAGCTCCTGCTCAAGTTCTTCCTATTCACCAGTGGAGCAAAGGGGAAAGCCACACAGACCCTCAAGCCCTTCATCATTGGCCTCAGAGTCCTCTGCCAGCTCAGACCTCAAACTGCAAAAATCAACCTACAGAGGCAGTGCTTCGCCCTAGAAATTATCTCTGTTTTGAATTTAAAGGAAATGTCCAGTGGAATTTGAACTCTCTTAGAATTGTCTTTAAAAATCCAACCATGTTTATTCTGTTTCAGGTTAAATGTCAGAAGCTGCATGTGCCTTGATTGCAAAATTCAAGATATTATAAGGTATAAGAAGGCTCTCAAAACTCATAAGTCACACATCCTCAAGTCTTCACATAAAGAAGCTCGTCCACAAGAAACTTAAGGAAAAAACAATATTCCTTAGTTCTCTGATCTCCTCTGGAAATTTTGTACAGAAAATCTTCTGTGATTTCTGGTGAATCAAGATAAAATGGGAGACAATTTGGAAATTTTCTACCTAATCTGAGTTATTTCAAACAGCAAAGGTGAATCAATTTTGAAGTTTCATATGGAAGAGGCTTAATTTTAAATCAGATTTTTTTTTTTTTTACTAAAAGGAAACAGATATGAGGACTTAATTATTTGATAAGCATTAGGTCTAAATTAAGACTGAACAGAAGGAGAAACCACACACATATGAATAGTCCACACATGGGAATGAGGGTGACATATGTTTCTAGTGAAGAGCTCCGAGGTGGCCATGTTGTTCACAGATAAATTAGGAGGTAGATGATATGGTGCTTTCCATAGATACTAAAACTAATCACACCCATAAGTTCTATGGTTGGAGAAAAAAAACATTCAATTATATATACTTATACGTGTGCTGGTGTGTGTTTATACAAACAATTTTGAGAGGTGAATCCATCAAATAGTCTCTGCAGATTCACCAGCACCAGCATTCTCCATACTTTTAGCCACATGTCATCCATCCTTACTCAGACTTGTTGAAATGCTGGTTCTCTGCAAGCCTGATGAGAAAAACGTGAATTTTAAAATTGTCGGTTCAATGAAAAAAAGAGTTCTAACTAGTAATGACCTCTTCCTGTTCCCATGGTGCTGCAATTGATTATAAAGGGAGATAGACTTGGTTCTCAATCCCCTTCTGACCCCACTTCCCATCCCTACTCATTGAGACAACACCAGAGGAATGATATCTAATCTTCCTAATGGGAGAAGTTAAGCAAGAAAGAATTTTGATGACTGTAATGACAATTAAAAAAAATAAATCAAAGAAAATAACAAGTTGGGTATTTCTTCCTTGCTGCTTCCTTCTTAGATAGCACCAGCTATCAGCTGTCATCTCTCCTCATGCAGAAACTCTATAAACCCCAAGAGATCCTACTTACTTGAGTAAATTAATTATTTAGTGAGTGATGCATTACAAGACACAGAAGTAGATAAAATGCCCCAAGGATATGATGAAAGAGTAAAAATTCTTGAACCATCTTTGGATGAAGACAGCAGCAGATAGGTAAGGTGTTTGTTTTTAAGCTCAGTCCCAAGTGAAAACTGGAAAAGAAACATTCCTACACAAGGCAGTCCTCTCTGTACAGTAGTCACTGTGCTTTGGGTTTTTGCATTCAGATTGGATTTTTTCCTCTTTGGTGTGCTCACAGAGGGATATTATTTTTATATTGAATAGTTTATCTGTGGACATAATGTCCAGAGTGTATTGATGACTCAGATTTCTCAGGTAGTGTTCAATTTCTAGTCAATTTAAAGCATTTAGATGATGAAAAAGGTCTGTCAGTTATGAGTATTTCAGTACAACTGAGTTACTCTTTGCACCCAAAAATGGTCTTGAAAATTAAGCTGATATTAGCTTTTCCACTTGCTTTTGTGTGTGAAGAAAGGGAATTATTTCCCTAAAGTAGCTGTCTTTTTTTGTAGTAAGTCCAGCAAATGACAGTGAAAATGTGTTCATTTGACCACAGTACACTCTCTCAAATTATTTGATGCTTCAAAGCTCTGAAAAAATTTAGATCTATCACACCAAAAAAAGCAATACTTCTGGTCAAACTTTTACATTTAATTTTTGTATCTTTTCCCACAGTGTCCTGAAGAACTGGCTCTGAAAGCACAGAGGGACAGGGTTAAACTCAACAGAGAAGGATAGGAGACAGGCAACTCCTCCCAGGCAGAGCAGAGCTCAGGACTCCTGTGTGTCCCTGCACAGCCTGCTTTTAAGAAGTGAGAACTGATTAATAACTAACTACAGGTAATTACTCTGAAATCTCCACCCAGGTGTCACTGTGTGGGTAGAGCACTTCAGAAAAGTAACTGCTGTCTTCCTATCACGGAGAAGATCTGCCTTAGTTACTCCTGGTGTGTGGGGAGATAGAGGAGAACTCTTGGAAAGCTGTAGGGATGGATAGCAGTGACATGGTTAAAAAATCTGCAAGTCACAGGCCCATGAAAGCAAAATCAGGGAGCCAGTGGACCATGTGGCTAAATTGAAGTGGATCCTAAGGATGGGCATATGAAAGAGTTATCTTAATAAAATGGTTGAAAGGAAATGAGGGTTGATGGCTTCTGTAAATTACCAGTGCCCCAGACAGTCCTTATGTGTCCTTAAATATGTCCTTAACTCAATCCCTTGGTACCCTTGAAGCCCCAACGGGACTTCTCAATTTCTCTTTTCAACTTTCTCAATTTCAACAAGAAATTCAAAGAATCCAAAATATAGAAACTGATACATCCAACAATTGACTCCTGATTCAGAGCTATCAACGCTTCCTATGACATTAATAACGTAAAATGCTGTGAACTAAAGGGCAAATAGAACAGGTAATGGATTTTCTAACAGGAAATGGAGTTTAATACACTTCATAATGGGAGAAAGCAGATTCAGTAAGAAATCTTCAGATTTTGTCTAGGACTACTGTTCCATGCCAGCATCTGCAAGTTCATTCTTTCAGGTCTTTCTTTACCTGAATTAAGAGTGAATGAATATTGCCCCAAGCTAAATTAATTCATCAATTAATTTTTGATGCTAATAAAAAAATAAGAAAAAAAAAAGTAGATCTTGACCAGAGCAGTACACTATAAACTACATTTTTATCTGTATGTATCTTTATGTGAAGGCTTTTTAATTGATCCCTTGGGTAGCAATTAGCTGTGTGATGATTTTGGATAGTCTATGAATTCTTCATCACAATCAATGAACACTTTAGAAGGCCAAATCAGGAAGCTGTAACAGATAGTAGGACACATAGAATTACAGAATTATAGAATATATTGTGTTGGAAGGAACCCACCAGGATCATCCCCAAAAGTCATCCCATGTGTCTGAAAACATTCTTGATTTCAGACAGGCTTGCTGCTGTGACCGCTGCCCTGAGGAGCCTGTTAAGTACCCAACTACCCTCTGTGTGAAAAATCTGTCCTGATACCCAACCTAAACCTCCCCTGACTAACCTCAGGCCATTCCCTTGGGTCCTGTCACTGGTCACCAGAGTGAAGAGACCAGAGCCTGCCCCTCCTTTGTCCCTCACGAGGATGTTGAAGACATCGGGGTCTCCCCTCAGTCTCCTCCAGGCTGACAGGCACAGGGACTTCAGCCACTCCTCACACAGCTTCCCCTCCAGACCTTACACCATCCTCATGGCCTCCTTTGGACACTTTCCAATGGATTTATGTCTTTTACTTATTGTGGTGCCCAAAACTGCTCACAGAATTTGAGGCGAGACTGCACCAGTTCAGAATAGATGAGGATAATATTGTATCTATATTTTTTGACAGCAAAGAAATATAATTGTTATTAAAAAAAACAACAGCAACAAAAAAACCACAAAAAAACCCCAAAAAAACCCCAAAAAAACCCAACCCCCTAACTTCTATTTTCAAGTAAGGGCTTGCATCCCGGTAGTATACAAACCTTTACCCTTTTTGTTTAAGAGTTACACAGAAGGACATTTCTGATGAGTAGGGCACTGTGGAAGAGAAGTCTGAATTTCAGCTGTCAGGACCTTTTGTAAGGTGTTTGCTCTTTCATTTTAAATTACAAATTGTTCTTGGAGCTTAATGTATGCACATGTATTTTTTTCTGAAAATTAGCGGTTATTCTCAATCCCTTCTCTAATTTCATGTATAAGACATAAATGAAATAAAAAAAAAAGTCAGGAGTAACACTTTTTGCCTTAGTGAAATATTGCAACATGATGATGTCACCAGGTTAAACCCTTTTACCTTGAATTGGACATGAATAATTCAGGCCTTCAAATTATTGTTCAGCCACATAACCTTGTCTGTCACTCAACAAAGGCCACTCTTTCTGTCCCCATCCAAATTTAATAGGTGTTGATTCCCCTTCTACCCACTGTCTTTTCTGCCTGAGACTTAAATTTACATGGATGTGCTGTTTAGCTGGAGTGGCTTGTGTCTGTACAGGTCTCTACCTGACAAACTTTGTCTCTTCCTATTTCATCAGTGGCTATCAACAATCAAGATACATGAAAGCTTTGCTGACTGTGCATTACTGAAGTAATAATGAAATGCCTCATTTAAGCTTGCTTCTTTCATGAAGGAAAAAAAAATCCAGCAAGGAATTATTTGCAAACTGTAGCATTTCCAAATGCTACAGAGTGTGGTTGCAAAATTGACAAAGGAAATACATCTTGGCTCATAAACACTTGCAAATGATTATTTGATGAGCTCATTTTATAATCACTGCTGGGATCCAAAGAATTATGGTGATAATCTTTCAATTTATAATTCCTTCAGGTCTAGTTTCTTTACAAACTAAATACAAGGAAAATATCTTAGATAAATAGGCTAAAAGGAATTCACATGTTCATCATTTGTATTGTTTTACTCTGAAGTCAAAAATCTGATGTCATTCATGTGCCTTCTGAATATGAACTGGTGAAAAAGATCCATAATATTTGGTTCAGATACAACTCACCAATCAGTTATATTCCTTGGTTTGAATAAAAGATTACATTAATCTCTTTGTTGCTATGTCTGTACAGAAGTTCTCAAAAAGGGGTCCTGGTCCATGGCTGGGATTCCAGGGTGCTGTTGGCACAAACACAGAAGAGACCCTGTCCCAAGTGAGCATGTCACGTGAAACCCATGAGATCTTAACTAGAATGAGCATCCAGGCAAAACAGATTAGCTGCCCTCTCTCTGAATATTATAATGTTTACAAACCATGTTCACTTTTCTCCTTTTCAGCTCCAAAATTTCTTTACACATTTATCCTTTCATGCTTTACTCCTCCTGCAATCATTTTTGCACAAAGAAGAAATATGGACAAATATGACTTTTGTGGCTTACTCCTTTCTTTGGAATTTCAGTCATCATCAGATTACTCTCATGTACTGTAGCAGCAAGACTGATGGATGTCTTGAGAATAATTTAATTCTGATTATTCCCCAAGACCAGAAGAGGGGCATTTTAAAGGTTGTTTCCCCCAATTTAGACAATGGTCAATTTGCCTATATCTTGAGTTACTATTCAGTTGCCTTTTTCTCACCCATTCAGGCCAGTTAGATAACTCCTCTGCTGCTTTTGGCACCTGCAATTCCTTGGAGTTTGCAACTGTTTAATAGTCCTGGTTCTCCAGGCTCAGTGCAGCACAGCAGCGAGGCTGTCCTCAGTGACAAGGAAGCACAGAGTTTTTGTAGCTTCCCTTCACTGCTTTTACAGGCAAATAAAAAAAGCAGACAATCTGCATTACAAAATACTTCATAGCTCATTTAAAGACACAGGGAAATTATTGGGCTGTAAACATAGGTTTAACCTGTATTACATGACCTGTAATAGCAGCTGTAAATTTCCCAGCCTATTTGGAAGCAATTCAAGTCAGCAATGTGGAGGTGAGCAAGCAACGTGGGAGAGAGAGAGAGGACAAAGGTTCAGTGCTTGGCTTGAAGGCTGAACTCCTCCAAATTTTGCTAAAGAAAGGAGAATTTTTTTCTTTTTAATTCTAATTTTTTCTCACAGAGCAGGTAGTGGAGATAAGGTAGACATTATGTAACCTTACAGTTTTGCTATAGGACCACCATAAATTTTTGAAGTCCTCTATTTCAAGCTGTGTAATTTCAATTGTTTTGTATTATTATTCAAATTTTATAAAGCTAAACTTCAATAAAATGCAAAGGTTGAGGTTCACAAACAAAGATAAATAGGACAAGATAATTTTATATGTTCCACTCAGGAATCAAATTTTTAGAGTCCTGATTTTACAGATGTCTTACAGGTTTTATTTCAGCCTTCTAAGCCAAAGTAAAATGAGGTTCTCAAAATGTCTTCAAGGGATATTTTGTCCAGTAAATATTCCGGCTGTGAAATGAATATTAAAAAGATCCATCTGATCACAACTAGCCCACCTTATTCTTGAAATAGCTTCTCACAGGTGAGGCCAGTGTTTGGGAGCAACTAAATTATTTACATTATGGAGAGCAACCTCAGAAATTTAGTAGAGACATTTAAATTTATCGGCATTTCTCAGAGGGAAAAAAAAAAATCCCCACAGTGACATTGGAACTAGCATCATGCTTCTGAAGGTAAACAAAATTCTCCGTGTGTGACTTTGTAGATGAAACAGTGAAGATGATTGCCATGCTTAAATAATAATGAGAAAGCTTCAAATTTGGTTTCCTGCATATCATATTAGACCAGCAGATTTAACATGAGATGCAAGAGTGAATTTTCTCCAGAGAAACCAAGCTTCCTTTGTGGTTTATCATAATGGTTAAAGTATGACTAGAGGTAGGCAGTGTTGTCAAACATCTGTCAAGGTCCTGGAAACACCAGCAATTAGAAATCTAGAAAGTGAGTTAAAAATACAGCAAACAAAAGATCACCTGCTTGCTAAAAATTGATTTTTTTTTTGTTTTAGCAATAGAGAATAAATCAAGGGAAAAAAATTCTGATTTGCATCTAAACCAGAAAAAGTGGGTAAAGGCATAGATTGGGAAAAAAGACACACAAAAAAAATATATTTTTTAAATGAATATAAATACGGANCAGAGGTTGTGGAAATGGCAGAATTGACAAAACACTTAAAAAAATACTGGAAGCTAAATTATGATTGTCATGCAAGGACACAAAAAGTCTAGGGTAGAAGTATATCAGGAAGCCACTAAAACCCTACACATGAGCACAGCTTTTTTGAGATAAAACAAAGAAAAGGCAGCACACTGACACGTGGGAAAAGCTGCCAAAATCTCATCTGAGGAACCACATCACCTTTCAATTAAAATTACAATTCCAGACTTCAGACTTATGCCTTGAACTGGAAAAGTAAACACTGAAATCATGAAATTCTACAAAGTGTCCCATTCTATTCTAATTCTGGTTTTGGGTTTTTTTTTTTTGTTTGTTTGTTTGGGTTTTTTTGTGTTGAACTATCAATCACTGTTATTCTAGATTTGAGGGTTTTTTTGTTCACAAGCATTGACCAGTTTTACAAATTGGTGGAGTAGGATATGCATTATACATTCATACCACATTTCATTCTCCCCCTTGCAACCTGCAGATCTGGTGTTTATTTATCTCACACTATCCAAACCCTCCACAACTTTTTAACTTTTTATGGACTCTTCCATAATGATCATCACTACATCAGTATCCAAATGTGCAGCAGAGACACATTAACCTCTGCAACCCTTCTGTGATGTAGGGCAGCATCTCCCATTCTCTCTGAAACTGATATTGAGATGAGCCAGGGGGTGTTATTGTGTGCAATGAAAATCCAAGAGCCTGTTTCAGACAGAAGGAAACCAAAAGGGTTTCTCTGTTAATTTAACTGGGCTTTGAATCACTCTGTGTATCAAGAAATTCTCATTGTTTCATTTACATCATCTCAGAGTACATCTGGGCTGGCCACTAGAATACTAATTCCATCATTTCGTGCAGTACAAGACTTACAGTAATACTGTTGGTAATAATAAAGCCTAACTACTCTAAAAAGCCCCTTGAGCTGAGATGTGCCTTGGCAGCCAGGCCAGTGAGGGTATGTTTCCCAGAGGCAGCCTGCACTCAGTCACCCTGCTCTGGAGCCTCAGATGAATTCCTCTCCTCTCTCTTTGTGTGCTCCAGAAGTGAAGCAGCTGACTTGACCCTTAAAGACACCACCTAGATGCTGCAGTGTGTCCAGATATCCCAGACCCCTCTCAGATGATTCCCCTGCCAGGTTTGTCAATCATTCCTGCTTTCCACATCCTGAACCCTGATGAGTGCTGACAGTCAACCCTGCCATTCCAGAAGGGTGTCAAGTGATTGGCAGGATTCAAAAGATGCTTCCCACTCCTGGAAAGACACTGGGCCATCCAAGTGTCCTCTGTCCCCTAGGACCTTCCCCCCATACCTGGTTGGTGATTACCTGTGTGGCTTCCCTCCCCCTCTCCCATGGTTAAAAGGCCTGGCCTACCATGTGGTCAGGATTCTGTTGGGGCAGTTACTGGACTCACAGGCCCTTGGGCCAGGAATAAAACTCTGAATCAAAACCCTACATCAGAATCGGCTCCTTCCTTCACCCCCGAAACCTCTCATTGGAAGGTGACCCTGAGCTCCTGCATGCCTGGCTTGTCTTCAACCCTCAGCTGTAACATCCTGGTAGCCCGTGGTAACACTGGTGAAAACACCAGAGCTGCCACACAGGCAAACAGCAAGGGCCAGCCAGCACAGGCACAACCTCCTGGGAATATTGGACTGAACACCAATACCTAAAGGGGAAAAAAAAGAAAAAAAAAACAGCAACTCAAGACAGCTGCATCAAACACCCATAAGTCTGCATTTCCCTCATGAAGTGATGTGCCTGGCTGGATGTGGCTGGATTGGCTCTTTATGAAGCACACCACACGTGGAAATGATTTCAGTGAACAGACAGGGCTAAAAGCTGTATGTTTAAGCCAAGACAGGTGGCCGGGCTCTCTCAGTTGTCACACAAATACTGGCACTATGACAGAGATCCACCTCCTTTGCTGTGAGGGTCACTGATTAGGACAGGGAGGTTATAGAGCTTCCTACTCTGGAGATTTACAAGGACCACCTGAATATCTGGATCCTGTGCAACCTGCCTTACAGTGCAGTTGGATAAGGTTATCTCCAGTGATCCCTTTTTACCACAGCTGCTCTGTGGATTCATCTGAAGAGAGCTGGCTGTGTTTATCCATCACCATTTCCCTTAGAATGAATTATGGAACACTATTTTATTATAAAGAATATTGATACATTACTGCAGAGCACAGTTTTGATCATTTCCCATTAAAAAACTCTTTGCCTTTTAAATGACATTTCCCTTGCTGTTGATATAAATTGCAAAACAAACAAATTAGCAAACCTGCATGCAGTTACCAGAAATATTATTCCTTGTTTTGATTAGGGACTGTTTTAAACCCCTAATGTACCCACAGCTGTTGGTAAACATTCCATGGAGTCTGTTGTCTTTAAGGAACCTAGAATTTAGCATGGGTATGGCTTGCACTTCTAATTAGGGGATCTCTGGCACCTGATCAGAGTTTAATTCACATGTCTTAAACTAGTTAATATATAGTGGCATTCAAGCTGAGGGTAATCATCCACAGTCTGCCCATACGAACGATACAAGTGAAAAATGTGTCCCTTAATGAGCCTGAATCAAACCTCAGTTAAATCAATGTACAACATATGCAAACAACTGTCCTCGACATTAATAGGGTTACCTTGGATTTACCACTGGCGCAACTGATTGGGATCTGTCCCATCACCTTGTGTTAATTATGCATTGCTGTTACAATCTAATTATCTCCCTGATTGTCTTCTGACCATTACAGATGTGTGTGTACACCCAGCACCAATCCTCCTTGTCATCCACACTCATTTGTATCAGATAACAGGGGAGCACCAGGGTGAGCTTGCAGCACCCCAGCAGCAAGTCATCAAGCCCAAATTCTTTTCAACACCAGCCATGAGTAAGTGTCTGGGAAGAAATTGAACAAGGTAAATATGTTTGATACAGACAGGCATCAACAGAGGAGGACGTTCAGGCAATTCCATCTAAAATGATCATATTCTGAGATTTATGATACTCTAGGACTTGGTTAGCACAGAAAAAAATGTTTCAGGTGTAAATAACAGAAATAGTTGGTTTTAAAATAATTTTTACTTCTTTTCTGACAGCTTGAAGATCATCAGTGTAATTTTTCAGAGATTGTGAGCAGGAAAATGAACAAAATAGGAAAGTAAAAATTTCCTAGAGTGTGTCACTTTTACATTTCAAAACACAGTTTCTTGCTTAGAGAACTGTGAAAATAGAGGGTTTAGAAGAGAAATTGCACATAGTTAAATGTAATTTATTGATTATATGTATTAATTATATATAATTAATTCTATATATTATACAGAACATGACTACTCCTTAAGCCTGGAAGGGATTTTTTTGATTTCTCCTAATTACAAAGGAGTAACAATTTGGGAAATATTACAAAGAGTTGGTTTTGGGTTTAAAAATTGGGTTTGTTTTTTTTTTTCTTTGTTTTGAGAGTTCTTTTTTGTTTTGAGTTTATTTTGTTTTGGTTTTGTTTTTTTTTATTATTGTTGTTAATTTGAAGCTTTTGTGGCCAGGTGATGAACCAAATCATCAGTCACTACCACAATTTTCCAAATATCTGGAACGTGCAGAGCCTTATTGTGTCATACTGAGGTATTTACAGGTGAGAGAGTGCTTGAGGGCAAGTGAGCTCATCCTGTAACATCTATGAAGGTGGAAAAGACTGACAGAATCCACTGTTCCAGTGTTTTCTGAGCACTTCTGTCTCAGCATCCACAGCTGGCGCTGCCTGTCTCCTCAGCTGCTCCATCACTGGAGAATGATCACTGGGAACTTTCAAAGGAATTAGAAACAAACAAAAAAAAAGATCTGGGGGAAAACAGAACTAAGAAACGAAGAAGAGAAAGAGAAATTAAACAAAAGATGCTGTAAGGGTTTGCAATAACACAACAGCACAAGCTGTGAGTGCCTCTGTAGATCCCCTAGCAAGTATGATGGCAAACCCAGCAGCACAATGCTTGTCATGGGCACTTCAGTCAAGTCTGAATCCAGGTTCAAAGTTATTTTCCCCAAACTCTCTCTTCCTGAAAAAGAAAAATTAGGACTTCTGTATCTTTCTATGTAGAAGTTATAACCTAAAATGTAAATGATACAATAAAGCTATTTTTAATAACATGAAGCTTCTGATGTAAGTGTTGAATTCAGTGAAGCTGTTTTGGTATACAGCTACACTATCAGAATGAGGAATAGAATTTAGGTTTATGCTGTGATGGGCTTTTAAGCTCACAGAAGCAGGCAAATCAGAGCTGAGCAAGTTTAATGAAGTCTATTTTTTTTTTT
>VZTB01009779.1:102455-129201 GCA_013397245.1 Thryothorus ludovicianus | reverse complement strand
TTTGTGTATGTGTTTTGAAATTCAAGAGCTGTTCTTATAACTAAGGAAGCTTATGAATGAAAACAGGGAACGGAGGACCAGGAAAATATTTATTTCCCATATACTTACTGTATTTTTCAGTTATATGTATTTGATTTCATAACCTCGAGAGTAATAACAGGAGCAAATATTTTGCTAGGCTAATGCATTATTAATCGTAGAATAAAGTCAGGGAACCAGACAACTTTGGCACCTTATTCTAAGACCACATGAAAAACTCTGCACATAAATGACAGTCAAAATAAGCAGCCTGGCATCTTATTGAACTCAGAACATGATGTGTTGGAAAACCAAGAAGCAGCCCTGATTTATCCAGTGGAACTTGACATTTCCTACAAGCCGGCATTGGCTTAACATTAATTAAAGCTTCACATGAGTGTTATCTTTTTTCCTCCCCCCTATTGTTCTCATGGTGTGCAACCTATTTTTTTTCTGAAACACTGCAGTTTGTGGATATGTATAAACCTGACTGACAGAGCTGGATAGCTGACTTCAAATGTCAGAATGTCTGTAGGTAATCAAAACAGAGACTTCTCCTTTATTAATAATGTTACATAAAAAGTACATGTGAGACCTATGGCCTTCAGAAAGTTTGATAGAAAGATGGATTTTAAAGCATGAAAAAGCTAAGGATGAGAGAAAAATTCACAGCTTTTCACCCCCTGCTGACAATTACTTCCTTTTCTGTCCATAAAGAGTTAGAAAAAGAAGATGTCACTTCCTTTTAAACTTCAGTTGATAATATTATGACATTTTTTTCCTGGATCTTTGAAATTCAGAATACAAAGCTTGTTAATTCTTGATTGACACTTGTGTACTGCATCACCAATACTTCCTGTGCAAATAATTAGTGCTCTTTGTGCCATTTTTTTTGTAACAAATGTTAAATTATAGCTTCATTTTTAACTATGGTCATGTAGCACTTAATGATGAAAAATAAAATAAATAAAAAAAATTGACTACTATTTATCTTGTCTAACTCATCCTGTTAGGACTATATGTTTCTGGTCACAACCCATTATTTAAACTGTCTCCACAGTCATGGGAGAGAGCATGGTATCACCAGAGAGGAAATCATCCTACCCTAAAATAGGTGTTTAACATGTGCATGATGAATCATTCTCTGAAGAGATTGTTTCCTCTCCTTTCATTAGAGAGGACATTTGGATGGCTACCTTAATGAAATAACTAGTTTTTATACAGCTAAGTCAGGCAGGGTGAATCTCAGCTGCAAGGAAGAACATTACAAATCTAATTATATGTATTTTTTTTTTTTTAATTTTCTTTGTAAGCCTGAAAGGAACCATTCCCTGTAAGGATCCACCTGCATTTCTGCTATCTGTGAAATAGGACACAAGACAGGCACAATACAATGAGTGTCACAGGGAAAGATTAATCAGGGAACAGAAAGGGAGAAGTGTCAAATTTCTAAGTGCCTAGTAATAACCTAGAGCAAGTATAAAAATAAGCTTAAACTATAAAATTCATGTAAAACATGCAATATTCAGAAATTGCTTTAGGTTTCTAAATGGAAAATAATCTCCTAGCATTCCCATTGGTTAAAAAACTACATCTTAGCAAACTTAGCAATCTTGGATTCCTCTCATGATTTTGAGCAAGTAGTCTGGGATATGTGCAGACCATCGAAATTCCAGTCAAGTCCCATGCCAGAAATGTTAAGGCTTCAAATACTTCCTTCAGAGAGCTTGTGGAGGGTATATAACACAGAGCAATTTATGTCCCCACAATACAGCCCTTATATCCTTCAAGACCTAATTTCCCCATCTGTAATATCAGTGCTGTGATACTTATTTTTCTTGCAAGGGTTATATCATAACTCCTAGCATTTGCCTTTAATATGCCTTGTAAAGGAGACAAAAATAAAATATATTGTAAATTATTAATGCAGTCATATTTCTGAGACTTCCTTTATGGAATAGCATGAACTAGTAAAGACTAAAGACCAATTCATATATTGAAAAAACACAATACATTAAACTCCTCCCTTCCCCCCATTTTTAGGTATAATTTTAATTATTTATATATTATATTTTGAAACTGCTCTCCAACTTTGAGAAGAAGGATATAAATTTCTTTGTGATTGGACAGAAATGGACAAAATATAAGGATTTCAGCTGTCAGCATATTTTTCATCCTATAGTTCTATTCATATGATATTTATGCCAAACTACTGAAAATTAACCAGTGTTACTCTGTGGCAGTAGAAAGATTTCATGATATGTGTCAAGATGGAAGGAAAAACAAAAGAACTATTTTCTCACGTATTTAGTCTAATAAAAAAGAATTGGTGTGAAGACTAAGTGGTAAGACATTTTACTCCAAGACATGGAAAAATTGTTTTCTTGCAGTGACTGAGTGAATGCTGGAGTCAACCTCACCTCTAGTTACCACCTATATATATTTGAATAAATCCAATCTGGCCCCAGGACTCACTTTCTGTGCAGAGATGGAGACCTACAGATGAGCAATGAACTGAGTTTTTAGCATCCATATTCAGGTAAAAGAAAGAGTGGAATTTTTTAAGGGATGATTTTGTTACTGTATTGTCTTACAGGGTAGGATATGGAAGGTGTTAATGTGCAGATTTTCTGAGAGAAAGGTACCTGAGAGGTTGACAGAAGAACATGACAAAAAAGATGTAATAATGTGTATACTAGGAATTGTTCACATTGAGAAATGATCCCTATTGCTAAGTCCTGTATGAGCAAGCAGGGAGGTACAGCCCCATCCTCCAAGCATTTATGATCTTATAATCTATCTCTCTGAGTTATGAGGACCCTTCAAAAGAAAAGATATATATCTGTGAATGTTTTGGGAAACAATAATTTAAGTGAGTCTGGAAGTATAAGCATGACATTTGACATTAGGCTGATTTCCTTTCTTTCTAGAATTTGTGCTCAGCTGCAAGTTCTATGTGCCCTCATTTACATTTCCACTCTCAAGTGTTTTGCACCTTTACCAGGCTTGTCACGTATCTTTAATCTTATTTTTTTCTATTGTTAATTTTCCCCGTGCAATTCCTCTTCCCTGTCATGACACCTGAAGCAATCTCTGGAGCATCTCCACTCTCTAAATGCCCCCAGTCTTTACTTAGGGAAAGGGGAGAGACATTTTAAAATAGTATATTTAAGGATCTTTAAGAACATAAAAATGTAAGACCAGCTACAGTGAGTCAAAGAAGTCCTTATAATATTTCCAACAACAGTCGAATCTGGATGCCAATGAAAAAGTGAAGTGTCAGATCATGCACGTGTGATTCCAGCTCTGATCTCTCCCTCAGATGTTTACTGACAGGATATTAAACCTTTCTGAGACAGGATTGCTTTCCATGCATTTACTGTATGGACTCAGATTTTCTTCTTGCAAACTTGTCCAGGCTCCTGATGCCTTGCCAAGTTTTTACATCTACAGCATCCCAGGGAAGAGAATTCCATGGCTGATTCTTTCTGCTTATACCTCGAAAACTCCAGGAAAAAATATAAATTAGAAGTACACCGGAGTAGCAAATACATGACTAATAATTGCCCTTGTAAATGGGACAAATCTGGAACAAATGTGTGGTATCCTGCACTGCCAGGGGGAAAATCTGGTGAATTTTCTTTCACATTACAGCACAGGAGTGGTGAAACTCTGCATGGGTGGTACCTGCCTTGGCAGCACACACTGCTGTTAGACCAACAGGCTCTCTTTAAAACTTCAAGCCTCTTGGAGAGCTTTTCCTCTCCTCATCTCACAGAAATGATCATTCTTTTGTTTTTATAATGTCTTATCTGTTTTGTATCAATGTGAGGAAATCTCTCTTAAACTGGCACCATTTTACTAATAGCTAGCAACACTCATCCTCTCAGCGTGGCTTAAGCCCTCCATGTGTCTGCTCTTGCTTTTGGATGTGCAAGGTCTCAAAGTGACTTTTGTTCCTCTGGAGAAAAGCAATGATCCCTAAATTGCAGAAAGAGCAGGATTATCCTCAAAATGGAAGAAATAATGAAGCAACCAGTCTAATGTGGGTGCTGTGTCATTGCTAGCAATTGTAAAATAAAATGTCTGCAAAATAACTTTATGATTGTTTAGTCAAAGGATCAGAATCCCTTGGAATTATTCCATTAATGGATATCTACAGAGCAAGAGGCTTGCAAATATAAGTGCAAGGGGAAAATTATAATGATGAAAATATCTAACGCACAGTGAAGAATTAGGAAGGAAAATCTGATAATGGAGCTAGAGCAGAAAAAAAAAAAAAAGGGAATGCTGTCTTGGTTTTAAGGCGATGTTTCCTGTCACCCTTTTCCCTCCCTCCCTCAGCTGAGTGTAACCATTAATTGTACGAATCGAAGAGTTGCAATGGCTAAATTGGACAGGAACCTCAGGAGGTCAAAGCATTCCTGCTTGTTAAAGTTACTGACATGTTTTACAGCTTCGCAAAATGTCAGAGTCCATCATGCTGTAACTTCGCTGCTGAGGATCCTGTCTCTCATAAAGCACTCACAGCTGCCTTATGAAACTTTCAGGTAAAGCCTCAAATCTGCAACTGAGTCAACTCCTTTCCTCCATTCCCTTTATATTCTTGTTTATGAGCTTGTCAAAAGCTTGTGTACATTTTTTTTTTGTTTATTTGGGTTTTTTCTTGTCCTTTTTCCTACATTCATTTTTTATTCTTTTCCTCTCAGAGCTGTAGGTTGAGAGAATTTGAGTGACAGCAACCTCTGTGGCTTTCCTACCATTGCAAAATCTTAAATTGGTGGAAAGGGGCAATTAAAGTAACCACTAGGGTTTAACAATTGGCATTTGGCGTCTGCTGTGCCTCTATGGCCATGCACAGCTGTCTGCCTTCCAAGAGAAACACAGGAGTGTGTCACATCTGTAATCCCAGTGAACTGAGCTCTCTCAAGCATGCTGTGATGGCAACTTCATTTCATTCTGCCTTTTTCATCTCTAGGATAGCACCTCTCCAAAGGGGATTCATACCACAGAAAGGCTAGAGAGGTATTTTAAGCACTGCCCTAAATACTGAACTCCCTAATCCACAGCAGAACACAACCAATTCTGCGTTTCTGTGATCCAGTTGTACTATTTCCATCACATAGAAATTCTGTTTGTGTTTGTCTGGGAAAATGTATTTATATTATGGTACGTTGTGCTAGGGTTTCACAGAGTTACAGAATAGTTTGAGTTGGGTGGGATTACCTTGTTCCCACTCCTGCCATGGGCAGGGACACCTTCCAATATCCCAGGTTGCTCCAAGCCTTGTCCAACCTGGCCCTGAACACTTGCAGGGATGGAGAATCCACAGCTTCTCTGAAAAGTCTTACCAATGCCTCATCACCCTCACTGTCAAGATTTTTTTCCTTATATCCAGTGTATATCCAGTATATATTCAAAATATATCCACTACATATCCAATATGCATGCAATACATACCCCCTCTTTTTAGTTCTAAACCATTTCTCCTTGTTGCATCACTTTAGGCCTTGCTAAAATGTCTCTGCCCAGCCTTCTTATCATGCTCCTTTAGTTATTAATAGGCTACTACATGGCCCTCCCAAAGCCTTGTCTTCATCAGGATGAACATCTCTCTCAGCCTTTTGTCATAGGGAACATGTTGCAGCTCTCTGATTCTAATATAATTTTTTGTGTTAAATATCACTGTATTTTTGTCACTTGATTTTTTTTTTTTGTTAGCAATGTTTTTTTTTACCTTTTCTTACTTAGCCTGGAAGGTGCTAACCTTTACTTTTCTTTGCATTTCTTCTTGATGATCATTTTAGGAGGAAATTCTTTTTTCTGCAGTGTGACCTAGAATCTGCTTAAGAAATGTCATAGATATGTGCCATAAAAACCTTTTCCTTATCACTTAAAACATCTAGCAAAGGAGCTAAAATGAATCTATAGATAACATATTTAGCAATGACTGTGAAGAAGGTATCATTATGCCAATTCTAATTATTGAAAAATAAGAAAGGAGAAACCCTTTGCTTCCATTTCACACCACACCTGGTGCAAAAGATGGAAAATAATGAATAAGCCTTCTCTTTTCCTGTCCTGCATGTGATTTCATCTTTTTCATGTCTAAACTTGAGATCAGTGCCTGAGATTCGTGTTATGGATGACCATAACATCACCTCCAACATCTTTTGATTTGAGGCTGAAATGTTATGAATACAAATACTGGATCCTCTGCAATGAAATATATTCTTTGTAAAATTTCTGTTGCGGTCTTCTTGTACGCACCTTAATTCAGGCAGCAGCATCTCTCTCATGATTAGTAATAGGATTTTTATACCTGCTACAAAGAACAAGACCATAGAAGCAACTTTGTCCATCATCTTAACATGATGATCTATCCCAGGAGCTATACAAACCCCAGAAATCTAAAGATCACAATATATTCCTGAGTACTGTGGTGCATTCAACTGCATTTAAATCATAGTAGTCAATTTCTGGCATGTCCTGCATGTCATTAGTCCAGGACAATTTATCCCATGCATTCATAAATATGTGTAGCATGACCAAACACTGTTTCCAGTAGGCAGCAAGTGCCAGTATCACATGTATCTCAGGGGAGAAAGCAGATTTAGCTGCACAGGTGCAAACTGCTGCAGAGTTATGGAGCCTTGAGAGTGGGATCCATAATTGGATAGTGTAGGTGTTGGTAGGGTCCCCACTACTCAAGAAAGCTCCAAAGCTGCTCCAAGTTAATAAAAGCAAAATATATGTTTTCACGACTCATGTCACATCTAGGGATAATTGGTAGTGAAAGGATCAATGTTTCACCAAAAAAATCAGCTTAAAATGGTGACCTTTGAGAAGCTCCACTGAGCAGTAACTGAGGAAGAAATATGGAACAAATCTCCTGCCACATCATCCTACAAACAGAGCATTTATTTTTCCCTGTGCTTTGAGTCACACTGTCTGAGACCTCAAAGAGATGGTGATGATTGTTGTTTTTGTTGTTTTGTTGTTGTTGCTTATATTGCTGTTATTATAATAGCAATCATCATAATCTTAAGGTTGAGCATATGTGAGTGCATGTGTATGAGGCAGATATATTTTTAGGAATAACGTCACACTGAAGACACGTGCAAAAATATATCTGTGAAAGAGCAACTCTTTGTGTGCGTGTGTGGTAATCATAATCAGTCACACTGTATTTCAGCCTTGGGGTATAGAAGCTGAAAGAAAGGTTGAGAACACTGTTATAGATAATCCTCTGTAATGATTTTCCTTTCTTCAGGACAATCTTGACAACAGCACCTTGCCCTAGGAAAGTTTCCTTTGATCCATTTTGTGACTGAAATACAAATTCCCTATTTTTAGTTTGCCTCTCTTCAAATTAATGATCCCTGCAATAAGGATGCCCTGCCCAGAAGTGTTTTTTTCAAACAGATTAGAAGAAATAACAAAGCTAAACCCCAGGATCAGGAATTGGGTCTGAAAGGTGGGAGAATGCTTGGTCTTTATTTGCTTTCCTTTCTGCCTTTTCGAGGCTGCTGTCATGTCCTGTTACACAGATCATGTATTTGATATTACTACATTTATCAAAGATATAGGCAGGCAGCATTGTTAGCAGTAAGGAGAGCTGAGGATTTTTAAAGCATTAGAGACAAAATTTTCATGAAATAATTATGCAAAGTACTGTATGAACATGCATACAGAAAGCAAGCTGTTAGCAGATCTCATTGGCTTGGTGAAGTTATTTACAGTTTGGTTAAAATATGTGTTTTCATGGCTGTGCAAAAGAAATGTGATTAATCTGTCCACTGATGATACAGATACACAAAAATGGCTGTGAGTGCTAGAGAACTGAATCCCAGCCAGGTAGATACACATATTGTACCAACAGAGATGCCAGATAACATTCAAGATTTTTGCATATGTGTAATTATTTAAAGGATTCACAGGAGACCCAGGCTCTCTGGAACTGCAGCGAGTGATGATTGAAGTATTTCCCCTGTGTTAAAACAGCAGCACACACCCATACTTAGGCAACAGAAACCTTCCCTTTATGGCCTGGGAGTACTTTTCCAAGACTCTGCCCTTCTGAATTCAGCCTAATAAATTGTAGTACTTAAAAACCAAACAACCGAACAAACAAAAACAAAACAAGAAAAAACACCCACCCAAAGGGCTTTCTGGATGTCAAACTGTTTTCCTGATAATTTTTTTTCCTTAAAATGTGGCAGGTCATCAATGTGGCCTGACTGTCAGTGTGAGGACTCCAGAACTTCTTGGCTGACTACTTGCTGTCCCTCAAGCCCCCAAAACCCATGCTGTAATGAGAAACAAGAACAAATATTACTTAACCATATCCCTTCCAGGTTCATACCCCTTCATCTACAATTTGCTGTCAGCAAAAGCTGTAGGATTTCCAGGACAAATCATCTGGAAACAGAAATCTGAATTCTCACAGTGGCTGTGGCGAGACAAGGCCCTCTGGCACACGGTTTGATTGTTGGTGCTGTCCTGTGAACAAAACTGGGAGTTGAACCTGTATGATTCTTATGGGTCCATTCCAACTCAGAATATTCTATAATTCTATGACTATAATAGAAAGTTCACTGATGACCATCCAGTTCCAAAGCTTTGCTCAGCAGCAGGTTGCTCAGGGCTGCATTCATTCAGGCTTTGAATAACTTTAAGCATGGAGACTCTAAAATCTCCTTGGGCAACCAGTGCCGGTGTTTGGCAATCCTTACAGTGAAAAAGAAATAACAAATAGTAATAATAATAATAGTATTTTAAAAAAATGTGAATAAATTATATTCAAACTGCTACTGCTGCTGTTATTAGTATTATTGTTATTTTTCCTCATACTTGCAATAATCCAGTAATACCTTAAAGCAAATCATCAGTTGACACTTGAAGGGGACAACACTAAGGAAAAATAATTTAACAGTATTTGGGACCAGATCTGAATAGTATAAAAAAGAAGGAGGAGTGTCTATGAGGCTTTTAAAAAATAGGTGTTCTTCTGTTACTATTTTTTTTTTTTCCACTAACCTCTTGGCCATTCCTCCTTTGCCCTATATCCTTTAGCTATAAAATCTATTACTTACATAATCATAGTGATTTCCTTATTGTAAATTAGGAAAAAAATATATATGGACTTGTATGATTATTCCTTGGAATTTTCTGCCTATAAATTGTACTTAGAGATTTATTTCCTTGTTTGGAGTCCATTGTTAAAGGAAACACAGTCAAAAATTACTGCAGTGCAAACAAATATGGGAACAAAACTATCATTTACAGGTGAATACCTGTCAGGTTTGTTGGGATAAACAGAATTAATTCCAGAATTATATTATTAATAATGAATAGTAATTGTTACCACTATATTTTTAAGGTTTACATCACAGCCTCCTTCTGGGATAAAGTGCATTTAAATGTAGTTGATGCTGGTTTTGACTTCATCAGGACATGTCAGACTTTGACTGGAGAACACTGTATTGGGAAGGTTGTACACTTTTCATGCTCGATTAATCTCAAATATCTCTTTGAAGCACATGCTGTCAAATGTGTAAATGTACAATGGTTTCCTGATGTGGATTCCAGATTACTCAACATTTATCTGGGTTAAAGCTTATTTTTCCTACATTTTTATGAGTTATCATTCTTATAAATATTTTCATTAATTATCTTTCTTATTTTTTCTGAATTTGCTGAGGGTAATATCAGACTTTTCCCTCCATGGAAGAAAATGCATGACTAATCTAGGAAATATGATATTGCTGTTTTACTACCTAGTTAGAGTAAATGTTAACTTTCATGAAGGTTTACAGTTTATTGCTACAGCAGGAAAGGGAGAAATGGAATTAACTGGCTTTTAATTTTTTTAAGCCTTTTCTTCCAGTATCTGGATTTCCAAATTGAAGTAAGCTTGTTTCAATCCTAAATTTTGGTATGTTTACTGCTTTAAATTAGGAAATAGGTAGAGAAAACAAAGCAATTTCATGTGGTAAACAAGTTAAATGACTATTGCCCAGGGCTACCAAGTGTATGTGCAGAGCCATAATGCATTTGTAATACTTTGTTTAGAAAAAAAAAGAACATTATGTTCATATGTAAGTAACACAGAATAAAATCATCATAGAAGCTGTGGCACTGGTTTCATATTTTATTATCCTTCCAAAATAACAGACACAGTCTGTTTTCACAGAAGAGGAATTTTTGGGGAGTAAAGCTGACAATGCTAGAGAACAATGAGCTAAGGGCCCCAAAAAAAGATGAACCAACTTTTTATTCCAGGGGCATATATGCTCAAGTTGCTGCTGGCAGCAGCATTACGAAATATTTATTACTGTGACAGTAGCAAATTAAAAGCAGAGTTCATGCCACCAGGTGCTATCCATAGTTAAAATACACAACTACATGCAGATCTTTGCTCTGAACCTTTGACTTCATGGAAACAAACCCTGAGTCAGCTCGCTCCTGCTTCCAGCAGAGCTCTGGGGGCAAGCAAGCAGCAGCCACACAGAGCTGTTGGTCAAAAGGCTTTACATTTAGCTGGAGAAACAAATAGAATAAAATAATTGAGTCGTTAAGGTTGGAAAAGACCTCCAGGATCATCAAGTCCTACCTTCAACCAAACGCTTTCAACCATGGCCACTTAACCATTTTGTGAAGTATGGTTTGGGGTATCAAGGGCAGAGGGGCTGCCAAATGATAAGCTAGATATTGGAATTGTGAGCATTGGCAAGATCAAGACTTTGTGATTCTTGTCAGGGTCTGCTGGTGTGGAAAGTGGCCTGTCCTTAAACAGATCGGCTGGTTTGCCTTTCCTTTCATCCTCCAAAGCATTAGAAACCATCAGAAACCAGAAAGAAAACATTACAATAAATTTTAAAATATCCCAGTGCATCTTTGGAAATTATTAGTTGTTCAGGTGTGTCATATACATGAGGGGTAGTGATCGGTGTTTGTAAATTTTCTGTCCTCTTAGCATAGAGTGCAGTAGGTTTTGTAATTAAGCTGAAAAGATATCAAGAAGGATTTGTACAGCTGAAATGGTAAACTGTGTCACAAATGGGAGCCAGTCTGAGACCCAAGAGCCTGGGAATGGAGTTGAAGGAGTAGTGTGCAAGCACATGTTAAATGAGAAATTCTTTAGGTGAAATCAAGCAGCTCAGGGGATTTGGGGCTAAGACCTCTAGAACCAAAATGTTTCTGAGCCTTTTGTTGTGGTAGTCTTGACAGACAGTCAAGGACTGAGCTCTGTGAATCAGGCAAATTGTCTTTTAAATAATCCTATGATTTGTAGAGGTTGTTTGACTTGGAAGAGATTTGCAGTTCTGGAGATATCCTGGAAATATCTGGGCTGAAAGCTGAGACTTTTTATACCGAAAACAGAAAAAACATTGCCTAAGCCTTTATGAGACCTTGGGAATAACTGAATGCTTTAACTAAGGAAAGAAAGGAGAGAGGAATAGAATATTTTCAGTAGGAAGGTGCCTACAATGATCATGTAATGCAACTGCCTGACCACTTCAGACCTGGTCAGGTTAGTGCTTTTTCTTAAAAGCATTGTCCAGATGCCTCTTAAGCACTGACAGACTTAGGTACTGACCACCTCTCTAGGAAGTCTGTTGATGTTTTTGACCACCCTTTTTTTTTGTAGAGAAATACTTCCTAATGTCCATCTGAATCTCCCCTGCCAGGGCTTCAAAAGATGCCTGACCAGAAAACTATTGAAGTAGAATTTTATCTCTGGACAGAAGCAGGGTCTTGGCCCCAGTTCCTGATCCCTACCACAGCTCTGCCTATCTGACCAGGTTATTTTCTAATACTCCTAACCATTGGGAATTTTCCACTCTACATGGCAACCAGATGTATGTGGCATATCCAGCTTTGCCCATTCCCTTCCTACAAAGAACTACAAAGGGATGAAGGAGTTGCCACCACTAGATGCAGTGCAGGTGTTGTGCCTCATTATGTGAGTGAATGTGAGGAAATGACCACACTTAGGAGAAGAGAAGCCTGCCTGCTTACCTTTATTTACTGACAGTCAGAGCACACCTGTCCCATTTCCTTACAACAAACAAAATTAATCATTTTTCAAAAGCTGTGGCCGTCAAGAGACAACCCTTGCTTTGCAGAATGTACCTCTCATCAGACACAGGGCAGAACGGGACTCGAGGACACAGAGATGGGGCAAAGGACTTGAACCCAATTTCTAAAACCTCACTGTGTTGGCTGGGAAAGCAAATCTTTCCTTTCAGGAAACATCACTATTCCAGATGTAGCAGTACATCTGTCTGCATGAGACTGTTCACCTCAAGAGTTTTGGTGATTCATCAGCCACTCAGAGCCCCCAGAGCACAGGGAGGTCACAGCCTTAAAGGTGCAACAGGTTCGTTTACAAAAAAGAAACAAAAACAAACAAACAAACAAAAAAAAGAATAAGAAAAGGACTTGGAAGGGCTGAGGCAGGTCAAGCTACAGCACCACAGAGTTCAGTTGTTAGACTGTGGCTCAGACATCCCACCCTGGGAGTTGTATTAATTCCATTTACCCACAGGAAACATTTCAACTACAGGCTCTTCTGCAGAGAGCTCAGAGTGAAGAGCGAGATGGAGGATGAAGTATCCTGAGCACTAACACACAGTTCTTGGGCATTCTGTTCTTGGTGTGGGAAAGAGAAAATAATGATTTACTGTGAAGCTCTGGGATGCTTTCATGTGTGGAGGTTGCACTGCAAACATATGGATTCTGATAATCTGATTCTGCACAACTGGTCTCTGGACTTTGGAAGAAAGAGTATCCTTTTACCTCCTCATTAAGAGAGATACTTAATGAAAAGAGCATTTATTAAATGATTTTGGTTTTTTTTATATTTTGTTTTTTCTAATTAGAACAAATGTTAAAATGTGTTAAATTTTGAAAAGGTGGAGGGAACCCCAAATTTACTGAAGGAAAAATTAGCATGAATTTTTCTCAGTTACATTTGAATGTCACACATGCACTCCCACCTCTCTGTAACTGGCGCGGGGTTTGCCCCTCCAAAAGTTCCTCCAAAATTAAATTTATGAGGAGTGAAATAAATCAAGAGGTGTACAGAGATGCTTTGATTTCTTTGTGCTGGCTCCCCATAAATATTAATGCCTTTCCTAGGTGCTGGCACCGTGACACGCCGTGGACGGGGGCAGGATGCGAGCTGGCCGGGCTCTCAGCCTCACTGCATACAGATGAGCCCCTCAGAGAGCCTGCAGGTGAAACACACACACACACAGAGTGAAATTACAGCTGTCCCTGGGCAGCAGCAGGGGCCAGTAATAGCTGCTTCTTCCATCAGTGGGTAATGCAGCCTTTGTGTCAGAGACCTACTCAGTGGTGTTGCACCATTAAGGGGGAGAAAAGCTAATGGAGTTTGCCAGAGAAAGCAGGAATTGCTTCCTCCCCACCTAGACTACAGGAATGTTTCCCTTTTATCAACACTAGCTCCTTTACAACTTTCTATTCACAGCCTTTGTCATTGTCATCATAAAAAAATAAAAAGAAGAAGAAGAAGGAGTACACGCTATGTAACAGATTGAAAATGCATGAGATATGAATAAATTATCATGTGTAAAAGTATAGATTTAGCTTTAGTTGCAAGAAATAAAGGAAGGGAAACCAATACCTAAAAAATTTTTAGGGATTATGATTTCTTGAGATATCATTATTTGGATGATGACACCAGGGGAAGTTTTAAATCACAAAGGTATTGTGGTAAGAACAAACGGCAATCTTGCCCTTGAGATTCTGAAGTGTAAGACATAAGAGGAAGTGACAGGAGACAGATAAATGGGTTTTCATGAGGACATTCTGATACAATGTGGGTTTATGTGAAAATGCAAATCAGTTTCATAGTATCACAAGTAACTCCATACCAGAACTGTTTAATCTCAATTCTTTAAAAAAATACTTTTAACATCTCTTGATAAGTCATTATATTAGCTTGAGGGGAATTTATTTGCCATACGAATTTTAGAGAATCAGTTTAGTTTTGTCATGTAAATAAACCATGTAATAGATTTTCTAGAGATAAGTAACATGAGTGAACAAATCATCTCAAGCTTAATGAATTGTATCCTAGAAATTCTTAGAAAGATCCTAGAAATACTGTTGTCCTAGGTGAACAAGAAATCCTCTTGTACCTAGGGGGATACTAGTGTCCTGGTCTAAGCTGACATAGAGTTAATTTTCTTCCCAACAGCTGTTGCAATGCTATTGTTTGGATTTGGGATGAGGATGATTTTGATAACATGCTGGATTTAGATTTTGTTAAGCAGTGGTCAAGAATTCTTCAGCTCTTCCTGCGAGGAAGCTGAGGGGGGACAACGAGTTGGAAAGAAACACAGCTGGGACAGCTGTGCCCAGCTGGGCAGAAAGATTCTCCATACCCTATGGCATCATGCTCAGGGCTGGGAGGGACCCTGGCCAGGGCTGATGTTGGGCATTGATCAGCAGCTGGTAAGCAAATGCATTGTGCATCACTTGCTTTGTGTGTTCCATCACTTGTTTTGTGTATTTCACCTTTTTCTTTTTTTATTCTTTATTATTATCATAATTCCTTCCTTTTATGTCCTGTTAAACTGCCTTTATCTCAATCCACAAATTTCACTCTTTTTTTTTGCTGATTTTTCACCCACTTCCCTTTTGAAGGAGGAGGGAAGTAAAAACTGTGATGTTTAGTTGCTGGCTGGGGTCAAACCATGACAGTTCTTTTTTGGTGACCCAAAGTGTTTGAGGTAATGACAGATGTGACTGGGAAGTGTTGGATAGAATTTATATCTGTTAGTGCTGTTTAGGGATCAACTGGCAGGCTTCTGTGCTTGCCATGCAGCTTCCTTCCTGTTTGCCAGGTTTGTGCTTGTTAGTGGCTGCTGTCTGCTCTCACCGCCCCTGCAGAGCTGCTCATCCCATTTCCTTGCTGTGCCTGGGAATGTTCTGGTAGCAGCAGCGATGATGGGCCTGGGCTGGCAGATGGCCAGGGCACCTCTGCTGTGTCTCTGCTGGGCAGGATGGAGCCCCAATGTGAGCTCCAGTGGAAGGGCTGTGTCTTGGTTTGAATGCCAGGTGTTTGCTAAGGAATGGACAATGTAAACCCCCTCCCTTTGAATTACTATAATTTTGAAATATATTTGAAATATTCTGAAATATTGTAATTTCAATATAAAATTTTGAAATTAAGGGGGCTCTCAGACAAAGATATGGGAATAGGAATAACAGTATTTTATTTAGGAGAACTAAAATAAAACAAACATATAGTATTAGAGAAAAGCAAACCCACTGACATAGTCAGAGTACAACCTGACCCCCTGTGGGTCAGGGTGTTTGTGTCAGTCCCATTAAATGGTTGCTGCAGTCCTCCTGCAGTGGCAGATGTGGCTCTGTTGGGGCAGTGATCCTGGAGAAAGGTGCAGCCTCTGANTCCAGTGGAAAAGGCCATCTTGGTGTCCCAAATCTCAGGTTTTTATTCAGGTAGAAATATTTGGATCCTCCCCCTGGATGGAGCATTTCCCAATGGAATGATGTAATTTTATCAGTGAGACTCAATGGCCTGTTAGCAGAAGATCTCTCCCTGGAGGGAGGTTGGGTTGTGGAAGAGATAAAGAAACTGCCCCAGCTGTTTTTTATCAGCTGGCCATTGACAGAAGATTACACCACCACCCCCCCAGTTCCAGATGGTGATGGAATACACACTTCTTGGTTACATTTTCCACTGCAACCCACAGCAGGCTGTGACCTGTGGATGAGTCCAGGTGGGAGTAGCTCACCCCAACCCACCTGTGGCTCATGAATTTCCTATTCTGGAATGTGTGAGACTCAGGTAAATCCCTGGCGAGACTGTAGCTCATAGATAAGACCCTGCTTGGAGCAGGAGCAACTTTAGGGTCTGTAGTCTGTTGATTTGTTCAGGCCAGAGCAGGGTTAAAGGGAGAGATCTTTGGAATGTTAAACCAGATGGTCTGGTCCAAAGGGACAAAGGGCAGAGATTGTAATGGAAACACTTTCAAATTGCTGTAACCCGGGATTTGAGTTGCATATTGTTGGAAATGCTGTAACAGGAGGCACCCAAATCAGTGGAGGTGTGGGCTTAGTTTAAGCAGTGCAAGTGCAGCAGTGACCCAGGCTGAGCCTGGCTTTGGTGCCCAACACACCAGACCTCCTGTCCTGAGTGACCACTGTGACAGATGGAGCCTAAAGTCATGGACTTACACAAAGCAAACTCAATAAACATTTTGTGAATATTTTGCATGGCTAGTGGAATGATATCTGTGGATTATACCAAAGGATGGGAAGGGGAGCTTGTGGTTAATGTGGATATATTGGCTGGTGTGGAGCCTGAGCATGACATAAGTGGTATGGAATAAGGGTTGGAGAATATAGTCAGATAAAATGAATTAAAAGCCAGCAACTCATAGTTAGCTTTCCTTCCCACTTAAATAGGAGATTGTGTAATGAATTGTTTGCTCAAATCTTTTGACAGATTTTTTTTTTTTTACATGAAGTAAACAATCTGTATGGGAGCTGAGAACCTTAGACCTTGGAGATATTTTCCTTCAAGTACTGAATAGAGACATTTTCTCCAAAGTTAACTGTATCTTTGAACTTACACCTTCTAAATAGACTGGATTTAAATAACGATGTACACTTATAAACCACAGAATAATAGTGACACTGAATATAGAATCATTTCATAATTGGTGAGTACTAAATATAAAACAGCTTTAAATCTTCTGGATGCACATGGCAACAGCATTTCAGTGAAGTTTACACCTTCCTTTGAGATGAGAAGAATTGGGTATACAGGAAACAGACATAAAATATGAGGGAGGGTCTTGCATGCTTCAGTGCATAACTTCCTATATTATTTAAATAAAATAATTCCTTCAGATCTTGGACATCTCAGCACTTTCTAGAATATTAAGGTATGAACAAATTATTATTATCAATTGGTGCAACATGAAAGAGAGTATTTCTCATGCCAGCTAAGCTGTGTCTAGACTGCATGATTGAATAGCTGGTAAAAACCAAACAATCTAAAAAAGCTGAGGGTGGGGCTTATCTTGTCTACAACCACACACATAGTTATTAAGAAATAGTGCTTTGCCAAGAGCCTCTTAACCCATAGCATCTCTTTTTGAAATATCACTTGATTTCATTTTATTTGATCTCCATAACCTCAAAATACAAGGGTTTTGATTGATGCTTTCTGCCTCCTCCTCAGCCATTCCCACAAAAGATCTAATAATACATTAAAGAAGTTCAGAGCCCCTTTTCCTGCACTGTCTTCTTCTTCACACTGTTTTAACACTGTTAACTTTAGAACACTTCAATTATCACTGAAGATTCAGAAGCTGACCTAATTGTACTGACATTTTTTTATTGAGGTTGCAATTTTCAAAGCCTTTTTTTCCCATTACAAAGTCCATCTTTTATTAAGTCTAGTAATGATTAGACACGACCAACTAAAATTAAAAATGAAACTGTTCTGAATAGCTTATTATTAATCAAATTAAATAAACAGTTCACCCCCTTGCATATCAGAAAATGCCAGATGGGAACAATTGCTGTGGTGCTACTGGAATTAGGCAATAACATAACAAGTAGTGGTCACCAGCAGGAGTTAATATAGCTGGATCTTACAGTTCCAAGACTAATAAACACTTACGTCTTAGATAACTTCTTCTTTTCATTACTAATATCTGCCATGTCTGCCAGCAGCATATTCCATAAGATTTAGTGAAAAATTCTTCCTTCTTATTTGTATCAAATGAGATCCATGAGCAGAATCCCTGGGAAATTATAAATTAGCTGACAGGGTTAATTTCTTCCATACCTGCAAAAATTTCAGACTTCAATCATCACCTATATAAGTATTGAGAAAGTCTGTCCTGTCCAATAATGACAAGAAATATTGAGAACATAAGGTTTAATTTCAAAGAATAAAACAGTGATCAGCATTGAATAGCCTCTTCAAACATCCTATGAATACAAAGGAGGAAGGAAATGAGGTTTCAAAATGTTCTCTCAAGGTCTATGAGGTTAAAGATTATCTATACATCTAAGCTTCTTTCTTCTTCAAGAAAATAAATGTTCCATCACGGCCCTGATCCATTCATTCTGCATGATGGCATGAGTCCATCTACTTGATTTCCAAAGTATGTAACTTTTTTATAAGCTACATCAGTCCCAGAATCTTTTTCCTTTTTTTTAAATTTTCCTAGCTAATATTTACACATCTTGCTGTGATATCCTGTAAACACTTTTTATTATTCAAATAGCTTAATATCAAGTAGACATTTCTTTTGGAAACTCCCTATTTCATGAAGAGAAATGACTAAAAACCTTCAGGAAAAAAAGTGGAAAAAATGTGATACCTAAAAGCAAACAAAAAACCAAACAAAAATCCCAAAAAATAAGCTAACAAGAAAAGGATAAAATGTGTCTCAAAGGAAAGCAATGAGAGGATACAGAGACAGAAAGGACTTTTTTGAGATTATTAGATCAGGAGAAGATAATTAATTTGAAAAGTCAGTCTTTCCATTGTACAATGTCCTTTGTGTCACATCTGGAACTACCATCTAAAGTTGCACATTTTTTTTAAAATTATTTATTCCTCAGCTCCACCAAGTCTGTCATATCTTTGATAATTCACACTGAAACTGTTCTGCCATTGCCATGTTTTGATCAGCACTTCTGTCTCCAGTATTCCCCAGAAAACATTGCATCTCAGTTGAGTTGGTGTACAATGAAAAAAATAAAGTTTCTCAGCCATTATCCTCTTTCCTGTTGATGAGTAATAGTGGCAAAAAGAATTGCAAAGTGTGTCTCTGGACAGCTTCTAGAGATTACACAAGTGGAGGCTATTCCAAAGCCCAAGGAAGTCAATTAAGAGATTCATTGGCTTTGACAGGCTTTGGAGCAACATATAATGATTGTAGGTTTATCTCACTGTCTGATGGAGAGCCTCGGATCAATCAACGTTGCAGCTGCTCAAGAGGAAGAAACTATTTGTAAATAAGTGATTCACTGGTTAGTTATGATGCTCTCCCCAAAGCATTTAGCTACTCAATTGTCAGCGTGCAGAGCTGATTATGCATTGGCAAATTTTAGTGCTGAGCAATTCAGGGAAACACAAGCTCTGCCTCACAAATTGTTTCCGAGTGATGATTCCATAGGCCTCATATATCCTGCCTGCATTGTTTGGTAGTACTTTTATCTGGCCTTTCTTATTATAACATCTGAATGCTTTACAAGCCTTAATAAACTTATCCTCACAGTGTGCCTGAGGCAATAGCTACATGAAAAAAGCTGTCCAAGAAAAGAAACCTCTAGGCAAAAGCCTGGAAGAAGATGCTGCAGGCAATCACATGCAAAGGAACAGTTGTACAGAGAAGAAATTCTGCCCCAGAAAAAATTTACCATGGGATAGCAGTGGAAAATGTCCTTGATCAAGTCAGCTTTATTGGCTACTGTGGCTCTAGTTTTACCTTTCTTTCATCTTACAGTTCCTAGACTTTTTCATGTCTACTTCAGAAGTCATAAAAATTTTCCACTTTGGACTGCAATTCTTGTGACTGTCCTTCTGCTACCTGGATCTAATAAAGTAGTTCATGGAGTTATTGTGAATATCACTTTGAAGCACTGTAGCCCAGTAAACACAATATTGCTACTGCTTATAAGAGGCTTTATAGTGTGTTTGCAGAACCTCAGGAGCAAGGCTGGTCTGGCTCACTCTGTCTGAATTTGTGTTCTCTTGCCTGGGGCTTTGTTTTAGATACTTAAGATAAAACATTGCTTTCTAACAACAGGCTACTGTCTAATTTGTTTTATTTTGAATTTGTGTGCTGCAGTTATAGGATTTTTTTAACTAGATCATAGAATGATAGAATGATAGAATATCCTGACTTGGAAGGGAACCAAGAGATCATCGAGTTCAAATCTCAGTCCTGTGTAGGAATCCCGACAATCCCACCTTGTCCCTGAGAGCACTGTGCAAATTCTCCTGGAGCTCTGTCAGGTTTGGTGCTGTTCCCATTCCCTGGAGAGCCTGTTCCAGTGCCCAGCCACCCTCTGGGGGAAGAACCTTTTCCTGATATCCAACCTAAACCTTCCCTGGTGCAGCTCCAGGCCATTCCCTGGGGCCCTGTCACTGTCACACAGAGCAGAGATCAGAGCCTGCCCCTCCTCGTCCCTCACAAGAAGCTGTGGCTGCACTGGGGTCCCCCCTCAGCCTCCCCTTCTCCAGCTGAACAGACCCAGTGCCCTCAGCCACTCCTCACACGCTTCCCCTCATGGACCTTCACCATCCTCACAGCCCTCCTCTGGGCCCTGGCTGATAGTTTGAAATCTTTCTCATATTGGGACACCCCAAACTGCTGCCAGGGTTCAAGGTGAGGCCGCCCCAGGTCAGAGCAGAGTGGGACAATCCCCTCCCTTGCTGGGCTGGCCATGCTGTGCCTGGTGTGCCCCAGGACAGGGATTTCCCTCCTGGCTGCCAGGGCACTGCTGGCTCAAATTCAGCTTCTCCTGACCAGGACTCCCAGGTGCTTTTCCATGGCACTGCTTGCCAGGATCTCATTCCCCACTCTCTGTACATCCAGAACCCAGCACGTGCCCTTGTTGAACTTCATACGGTTGGTACGGAAATAGCAGTTTTAGTCCATTAGAACAAATTCTACTGTATTATTGCTTTCTGCCATAATCACAACTGGACCACAAAGAATTCACATTAGGCTGTTGATAGTTCAGTTATAACCACAGTAAGCTCCTGGATTTACACATGTAGCATTTTCATTTTTACCTAAGCAAGTATTCAGACAGGTCAAAGCAAACATCAGAGCACTTAGCCTGCCCTCTGGTAACAGATACTGCACAGCTCTGAAGATCAAGGTGTTCTCTGCCCAGAAGTTTACAAGAACAATGATAAAAGGTTACTACAGGCATTTTGGTGTGTTACAAAGGAAGGAGGCACAGTATCAGAAATATTGCCAGGGAATGAAACTGATCTATCAGATAATAAATACTCTTGCTGCACATTAAGCAACCTTTGTGAGAGTGCAAATTGATCAGCATTAAGAATAATTGTACTACTTTATGATTTTTAAAACCAATTTGTTTTTCAGCTAGCATGTCTAGAGAATATTTTAGATATTTGTGCCTGTTCAGTATCCAGTCTTCAGTCTGCTCCTACTGATATCTGGGAAACTTTCCTCTCCTTACAAAAGGCTGTGCCTCAGAAGTGATACTTCTTTGTAGGCAGGGATTAAGATTAATAGATGATCTTTAAAAGTCCTGCTAGTCTGTTCTTCCTCCTTTTCCAGAGCACATTGCTTAATGGATTTAAATTTATCTTCCATTCCTACACAACCCTCACACAGATCTGTAAGTGGTATAAGAAAGTCAGCGCTGCAGGACCACCACAGCTCTGAATGTTACCATTCAATAAACCCTGAAATTCATTTTCTTCTTGTCTTATTGCCTTTCCCATTCTCCTTCAGCCATCACAGGGTGATCTTATGCTGACAGTTCATACATATTCAAGCAACTACCCAGAAACCACACACTGAATATTTTCTCTCTTTTGCAGTCATTTATTTGTAGATTAACCTCTCTAAAGAAATAAAAAACCATCTCATTTTTTCTCATTTACATGTGCTCTCAAGACCAACTCATCATATTTTCTTCCACTTTGTAGGACTATTTTCAAGTGCATTGCTGCTTTGTAAGGTGCATGAATGCTGTATGGAAGTTTGGCTTAAATGATTGGTTAATGCCTCAAGTACAAAAGGAAATGAGAGCAAACCTTTTCCAACCCCAGTAAACTATAAACTATGCAATGTACACAAAGATAAAGTGCTACTGGGCCAAGCTTTTAAAGGCCAAGGAAAGGTTTTTGCTGTAAATACAGTTAAGTATATCCATGAATTAAAAACAAAGATCGAAGATGCTGACAAATTTCAGCAACACAGTATTGTACAACCACACAAGGGATGCATTGGACACCAATATCTCTCTCTACAGGCATTTTCAGTTCCAATGTCAATTGGAACTGAGGCACCTGAGTGCATTATTGGGCAGAAATGTGTCACTGGAAAAGTTCTTCAAGGGTTAAGAAGAGATTGATATAAACATTTTGGAGTTTTCTGCTACAGAAGACAGATTTCAGATGAAGATTTGTGATGTAAAAATAGTTTTAAAAGGAAAAAAAGTCTCTGTGAGTCAGGTAGTGAAGAGAGATATTTGTGTTAACTGTGATGTTTCTTAGTTTTGATATACTTTGAGAAACTTCTAGGTGACATAATATGTTGAATATTTCTCTGGGATATTCTAAATTTTCAAGGAAAGACACTGGAGCTTACTTTTAATACCATCAAATGTATAATACATTAAAGCTTTCTTGTTAAGGATTCTTTATAGTATACTTCAAAATTCCGTTTTTGAGATGATTTAAAAGTGTTATAATACAAAGTCAGCCACATGAAATTCTAAAAGTGTTCCTGCTAAGCCCTTTTTACTGCTGCTGAACATCAATATGCCTTATTTGAATGTAACTCCAGAAAGTTATTTGTGCTTTTAAAATTGCAGCCAGGCTGTTCAACACAGGAGTGATTTCCTGTGAGTATTTAGAGCAATTGCTACATGTGGATTTGACTCACCTCCTTGCCTGACCCTAAAGAATGAATTAGCATGGCATAACTTTCATTAAATCCCCAGGCTCAGCTGAATGTCCCTAACCCTCCAGAAATTGCCTGTGCAATTCACATGGGTGTTTCTAACCTTACTCTAAACCATTAACTTAGATATTGATGCCAGAAAAAGAGACATAGCACAGCTCACTTGACACTAAACCCCTCAATTCATCAGCCTGGGGAATTTTTGGCAGCTGACCTGGTGAGTTACGTGCTAGCCTATAGATACTTTAAATTTAAATATGTTCTATCCTAACAAACTGCTCTTGATATAATAGCTCTAGCAGAGCTGAGAGTGCAAAAATGTCTTAAAAACTGTGCTTCTTTCCCTTCACAAGATAACTTCTGGGGAGGTTATTATGGTCACTCAGGAGAAATTAGGCATCTGTGGAAGTTCATGATCATCAGAAAAAAACTGAATGTGTTCGAATTACTCCTAATATCAACAAACAGAAAACAACTTTAACAAGCAATATACTTAGGAATCCAAAGGGTGTTTTGTTGTTTTTTTTTTTCTTTTTTACCAGAAGAGAGGAAAATAATAAGGAATACTGACTGAAAGAAAAAAATAAGCATGGAAGTTAAATGAAATTTAGGAATTTCTTCATGGCAGGTTAGTTGTATACTATTCTATAACTGGTGAGCAGAACGGGTATGCTTTCAAGCTCAGTGGTAGAAAAGGAGAGCAATTGGAAAAAAGGAAAATCACAGTCTAGGTGAGAGCATAAAATGTGTGGTAATTCACCCTACAACTAGTAGGCTTCATCTAGCTCCACAAAGTGGTTCAGCACTACTTTTCCCCTTCCTGTAGCATCAAATCAGCCCTATTACACCTGCATACAATGAATTCCACACTTCAGAGATATCAGTAAGGAAAAGAGATATCAATAAAATGCAGACATGACAGCTAACTTCAAGTAAATCACATTTTTTATTTGATGCAGTGCATTGCCAGTCTGGATGTCCCAATCAAGTGTTTTCAGGGAAACAAGAAATTCACTATAAGAAAGAATTTGCATTCATCAGTGGCCAATTAATAGCTGTTTCTTTCCTCCCAGTAGGGCTACAAATAGCTGTGTTATCAACGTTGAGGGCAGATCAATCTGTTAACATTTTTGGAACACATCAGTGGGGAATCTATAAAGATGTCTTAATAAGGCATTTGGAATCGTAGATAAATACCAAGCAACAAAAAGGAAACATTTATTTATATAAATTTCCACTCTTACCCATTACCTCTTCAAGCCCACTGCAGCATTCTCCATCTAACTGAGCTAAATCATGCATGAAATAGTATTCTATTTAGTTTAATGGCTAACAGAACCTGAATGCCTACATATACTGCACTAGCTTACTTCTGAAAGACTCAGTAATTTTTAATACAGCAAAGAACTGCTCAGTGTGTAACCTCAGTGAATAGGCCAGCCTTATTTCCATTATCAGCAAATATATTCCAGAAAGCTGTTCCATATTATTCAGTCTTATATAATTCCGTCTTTTTCAAAAAAACCCTAAAAATCAAACTGCCAAAGCTCCATATTCTCTGATTTTATTACTAAATATTATCTCTTTCAGCAAGAAAATCTTAGTGTTATTCTGCTTTTTATCCTTTATTCCTTTGAGAGAATAGCAGTCTTTATCACCATTTGCCCCGTTATCTTAGAAGCAAATTTGTCTCTTTCTGAGATGCCTCTTTTGATAGAACACCTTTTTTAAAAACTGCACTTTCCCTAAATATACAGCTATTAAGGATACTTTCTCTAAAGATATTAAAGAAAATTTCAACTATGCTCTTTATTATCATTACATTTAAGAGGGAAGTAAAAGAAAACAAGATCTGTGACGGAATGGAAGCTGTATAAATACTTGGATTTAGTATTTTTATTGCAATCCAATTAGGGAAAAAATGGTGCTGAAGTAGAACACCGCTGAACAAAGAGCTGTGGAAATGGCTTAGGAAGATTTCTCTCCACTGAGTCTGTAGAACAAAAGATATGCATGTAACTCCTTCATTAATATCCCTGAATGTTCTTTGTTGAAACCCAGAATCACAGAACGGATCAGGTTGGAAGAAATCACAGTGGTGTCACCTGGTCCAACTTTCCAGCTTATGCAGGGTCACCTCAGAGCAAATTACAGAGGAAATGCAATGGAATTCCAGAAAATTGAAATTATTGAAATCTTCAAGGCATTTTTCTTGAAGTAATTTTTAGAAGAATTTTGAAGGAATCTAATTTTAGAGCTGGGACAGATTTATCTCTGAAGGATTCCATGTCTTAAAATCTTATTAGGGTGTGTATAAATACATGTCTTCCAGAAATTTTCTTCTTACACATATTCCAAATATATTTCTAGATGTTTCTGCCAAGCCTTTTTCAACACCTCAGCCCTACAAGCTGTGTGTCCCCCCCAGTGGAGAAACCCCAGAGGAAGCTGCAAGCTCAAGTCAATTATCCTTGTTGTAATGCTATGCTGATACAGCAACACTGCTTTTGGGATTGGACCTTGAACTCCTCACCAGGCCTTTGAGTCTCGTGTGAGCATCTCCTAAAGAATGCAGAGCCTTACCACTGGCTTAAGATTTCTTTTTGCTGCCCACACTTGAGACCATTTGAGATATTCTCAGGTGTCCAAAACACAGAGAGGGCACTGCCTGACCTCAGAGGACCTTTGACCTGCAGCTGATTGAGGGAAGGGATTCTCCCCCTCTCCTCTGCTATTATCAGTATTCCCACCTGGAATACTGCATGCAGTTTCATTCCCCCCAAGATAAGGAGGACGTGGAATGGAACTGTTGGAGCAAGTCCAGAGGAGGCTGTGAGGTTGGTAAAGGG
Organism: Thryothorus ludovicianus; assembly: GCA_013397245.1. Classification (NCBI taxonomy): domain Eukaryota; kingdom Metazoa; phylum Chordata; class Aves; order Passeriformes; family Certhiidae; genus Thryothorus; species Thryothorus ludovicianus. The sequence continues at coordinate 103,634 of VZTB01009779.1, read as the reverse complement.
ACTGGAGCACTCTCCCTATGAAGACAGGATAAGAAAGCTGTGGCTTTTCATTCTGGAGAAGAGACCCCACAGCATTTTCCAGTTTGTGAAGAAAGAAGCCAGAGAGGTCCTCTGCATCAGGAGCTGTAGTAACAGGACAAGGAATAATGGGTACAAANGATTTCTTTTTGCTGCCCACACTTGAGACCATTTGAGATATTCTCAGGTGTCCAAAACACAGAGAGGGCACTGCCTGACCTCAGAGGACCTTTGACCTGCAGCTGATTGAGGGAAGGGATTCTCCCCCTCTCCTCTGCTATTATCAGTATTCCCACCTGGAATACTGCATGCAGTTTCATTCCCCCCAAGATAAGGAGGACGTGGANCTGATCTTTAATGCCCATTCCAACGCAAACCATTCTTTGATTCTATGAGTCTCTGATTCTGTGTTTCTACAATTCTTTTTGTTCTGTGACTCTGTGACCTGAGAAAGATTCTGCACACTTGGAGCTAGAGCTGGAGACCAAACAGCATTGCCTGGGCTATCTGGTTTGTAGAAGACATCAGAGTGAAGGCTTGTGAATAAAGTTCTTAATTATTTACAATTCAGACACAGCTTTATATTTTCTGATATGAGGTAGAAAGCAGTGAGCAGAGGACTAATTGTCCTGTAGCTATTTTTCTCCATATTCTTCCATGTTAACCAGAAGTGGTAAGACTTCAGCCTCTCAATTCTGTTAAAACCCCAATAAAGAAACTCTGGGGTTTTTTTCTGTCTTCTACTGCTGGCAGTGTTTTTATCCTCTTCAATTCTTCCCACTGAAATAGCCATTCAGTTCCTTTTGAATCAAATGGTCTTATCTCCAAAGTTGATACCTGACCTCTTCAAAATTACTTAAGAAGCCCCAGGGCTTACTCGTTCATTTCTTGTCTTTCAGCCACAGACAACCAGAACATGATCTATGTAACTCTACTTTCTGTATTATTTCTACATCTACCTCTTCAGAATTTTATTGTCACATGGAATAAAGGCTTTAAAGCTTTCAGAAACAAAACACTTAGGCCCAGCTTCATCCATCTTCCCTTAACTACATTTAAGATTCAAAACTTTTTTTGTGATGGGTTTGCCTTCCTCTATTTGGCACTATATAGACCTCATACAGATCTCTCTAACATGTAGACCTCAGATTTTCAAGAAGT
>VZTB01009779.1:70019-90715 GCA_013397245.1 Thryothorus ludovicianus | reverse complement strand
AAAATTCCTATTTATATTCCTGACTGACATTACCTATTTCTCCAAGTGATTTTGTCCAGTTTGCATGATACAAATCATCTTCTATACAGAAAAAGACCAGGTCCAAGTTCAGTCCTGATTTATCTCCACCAATGCATAAAAGGGTAAAGAAAATCCATTAGAAACAAGGTTAAAAAGAGGGGAAGAGAGAAAAAAAAATAAAAAGAGAGAGAGAGACACAGCAACACAGCATGAGCTGCATGGAAGATAAATGCCTAAGACCTGATTGTCATTTACATTAAGGCAGAATAAAGAAGCTGTGAATGAGAACTGGAGACAGGCTGTTCTTCTGTTTATTTCTAGCTAAAAATATGTTGGGGTTTTTTAGGGGTGTGCATTCTCATTTGTTTGTGAGAATAATTTTTTACATTAACAGGAGGGTTTTTGAGTACTAGGTGAAAGGTTTGGCATTGAGCTGAATTAACAAATTCTCCAGCTCTCCAGGATTCACTTATCTCTACCTGAAAGAATCTGTCTATCTCTTCATCACAGGCCTTGCAATCATTGGCTATTATGGGAGGGTCAAGCTCATTCTGAGAAAGGAAAATATACTGAATTAAGATGTATAAGAGATTAACCAGCTTAGGTTAATTGTGTTTTCATTTTCTTGAGGATTTACCAATGCTGTAAAATAAATCTCTTTATGTTTTTGCAGTTATTAAAAGAAAATGGGACACTGCATAATAGTGACAGTCATTATCATCAGATCTGAAAACAAAAACAAAAGAGCAATCCTTTCTGTTGGAAGCAAAATCAAGTGGTTGCATATAACACTATTTCTATAAACTCCCTGCTATTTCTTCATCTTCTTTTTCTGTTATCATTCAACATGAGATCTTTTCAGTCTTGCTTACAACACCATCAGGAAGCATCTCTGTGCCTTTTGAAACTAGAGTTCCAGTCAGCTTTCATTTCCAGGCCTTGTGACATCTTTTTGTGACTGTGTTTTAAAGACCATTTCACTTCCTTCTGTGGAATGGTGTTTCTATTCAATAACTGAAAACACAGAGGAAGTGAAAAAATTGGGCTAAAGGGATGGGCAGGGGCAAAGACGGGGTGGTAACAATTAAATAATCCAATTAGATCAAATCAAATCAAATCAAATCTCCTTGATCCCTGAAACAGAGAAGATGCTTTAGTTCATCACCTTCCTCACGGCTGAGCCTGTGCCAAATCACTGGACAGGAGCCCAGGGGTGCCCACGGGGGCAGGAGGCCGATGGCCCCTGGGCTGTGCCAGCCAGGGGGTGACACAGCCCCAGGGCAGGGCCCGGCCCCTGGGCTGGCACTGCTGGGACACCTCCAGTGCTGGGGACAGCTCTGGGCCCCTGAGGACAAGAGAGACACCGAGGGGCTGGAGCGTGTCCAGGGCAGGGAACGGAGCTGGGCAAGGGAATGGAGCCCCAGGAGCGGCTGAGGGAGCTGGGAAGGAGCTCAGGCTGGAGCAAAGGAGGCTCAGGGGGGCCCTTGTGGCTCTGCACAGCTCCTGCCAGGAGGGGACAGCCGGGGGGAAAGGGCTCTGGGAACAGGGAACAGGGACAGGGGGAGAGGGAATGGACTCAAGGGTCACCAGGAGAGGTTTAGAGTGGATGTTGGGGAAAATTTCTTCACTTGGGTTATGAAGCAGTGGTGCAGGCTGCCCAGGGCAGTGGTGGAATCATCATCCCCAGAAGTGTTCACAGCGGAATAGATGTTACACTTCAGGACATGGTTTAGTGGTGGGCTGGTCAGTGCTGGGTTAAGTGTTGGACTTGATTGTCTTAGAAGTCTTTTTCCGCCTTAACAATTCCATGATTCTCTGAAATACAGGCTTTGAACAAAGCAGTTGTGTTTTACAAATACTTTATTGTGCACCAAGGGCACTCCAACAGCAGACACAGGACTTTCCCTCAGCTATACCTTATCAATAAGAGATGATGAATACAGACATGTTGAAATACCAGTATTCTGCCTTGCTGCAGAGCTGGGGGCACAAGCCTTTTCTCCCTGCCTATGATTTTATTTTTTTTTCCACCCGAGCCGAAACCCAGAGTGCTAACTGGGTTTCAGCAAAAAGGAAAAGCCAGTATCAGGTCCCAAGGTACTCAGCCAAGGTCGCTGGGGGCACCTGATGTCACTTTGTAAGATGAAGCACCACTTTCTTCATTGCATTACACTAACTACCTTAAAATACATATTTAGTGCTATCTAAACTCTTGTAGAAAGTGCTGGGGAGGAGGCTGTACATCTCTCATTATGGTGATGGAGTGTTTACAACAGCAACCCTTTTAGCAATAATGAATTTCCTCATTCATAGGAGAGCTCCCTAGGGTGAAGGGAGTATCCAGCAATCAAGAGCCTTGAATTTCCTTTTTGTGCTCACTAAAATGTAACAGACAAAAAATCCTGGGTAGTGGAATAAAAACCAAAAGCCAAACAAGGTGTCAATCTGAACACCACGAACCAGCCTCTAAGCAAGAAAAGCTGTGCAAGCACTCTGTTCTTGCCACTTTGTCGAAGATAAAACTAGAACCAATTTAGAATCAATATTAGCTCAATCATGATTGATCTTCCTTAACTTTAATCTTCCTGCTTGAATAGCCCAAAGGACTTTTTACAGTGGATACAAGAGGAAAATGGTTCCAGATCTTGAAACACCTGAATCATGTTCAGAGCAAGTCCAATGATCCCCATGTATTGGCAAAGGAGCCTTGAGTGAGCAGTTTTGTCATTAACTTAGCCCTGTGATGTGACTGACAACATTAGAAAGCTGAAACCTCCTAAATCTGATGTTTTCTTATCCATAAACGATCCTCTGTGGAAACTTATGTTGCTCCTCTTCTTAGCCTGAAGTGAATGGAAAAATACTTTGGAATGAGAAACTGAAGAAAAACTTCAGAGAAACTGAAGTATTTATATACAGCCCTAACTGAACATGATTTCTTATAAATCTAGAAAAATAGGTGTCTTAGTTTAGCCCCATCCAGACCCCAAGTTCTCACAGCCTCTTGCTAAAAAAATAATGTAGGATTTCTATTATCTTAACCCTCTAATGTCAATGCTGATTATATTTTAAATTATAATTTTATAGTATTTTAAACAATTTTTCATGTAATAGTTCATGTGGTTTTTATAAAGAGTTTCAAAGATAGAAATAAAACCCGTCTAATTATTAAAGGGTTTTTTTCCCCACAAACTTTATTTGAGGCTTTATGTTTTCTTCCAATTTTTCATTTCAACTTCTTGGAAAGGTGACCTTTATTTGGCTAAAAATCTAACATGTATAAATTACAGCTTACCTTCAACCTTAGGTGATAGCAAAGGGGTTGAATTCTATTCTCAGCCTTCCACCCCACCCAAGGAAAAGAATAATCCCTGAAGTATTACTCATTTTTATGACCAGAAAGAGCATTTCTTATAACTAGTCTAAAGCTAGTCAGTTGTGAAAAATGACACTGAGCATGACTGAAAGATGAATTCTCCTGAGAATAGAAAAAAGAAAAAGACAAAGGAAGAAAAAAAAAAGTGTATAGGAACTTTCCATGTCATGTATTTCTATTCTTTCATGGCCTGAAGCAACAAAGCGATGCTTGAATTTCAACAGAGAGCAGGGACAGGCTACTTAAGCTAAATATCACTTTTAACTTCCTTTGGGGACCATCAGTTATAGTTGCCCATAAATGTTTTGTAATAGGCAGGCTCATAAATCCAGATGACAATTTCCCACTTTGAGCACCTCTAGGAACAGGACGCACTTGGAGTAGGTTTTAAAGCGCATTGGCCAAGTAATTGCAACAGGCTGATTTGGACTGCTATTTCTATTCCTCTACGTCAACACTGGTCAAAGAAAGTACATTCTTAATGGATACACTTTGTATATTTTAAGTGTTTTAGGCAAGAGACAACAAAGCACTTTTGANCTCCAACTCACACACCTAAACCTCATTATTATTATTATTTTTTGCAAATCAACGTGATTTTTAGAAGGACTTCCAAGGTATCCTCAGAGGAGCATCTTCAAAGATGTCTCCCAGATGAACAACTTGCCCAAGGCTCTTTGAGACTCCCAAGTTCTGCCTGGTGCACATCCAGCTCCTCTCTGAAGTCTACATGGGCCCCTTTTCCTCAGCAGTGTTATTTTTAATAATTATAGACTCCAAGTTCAGTCCTCTAAGCCTTTTCCTGAATTAAGAGTCCATTTCTGATAATAAGTCCCAGTAATTTCAACAGAAAGAAGAGAAAGAGGAATTGAAGGAAATTATAGTTTAGGCATGGGACTTTTCTTCTTTTCAACAAGAAAACCACAATACAAAAACACTTTCTTTTTGTCTTTGTTTTGTGTTGTTGTTTGCTGTGTTCCTCTCACATTTTTTAGCCTTTCCTACCTTTTTCAGACAAATTTCACTTCCAAATTGAGGTAAATGTTAGGCTAGTCTTTGCCTGAATGGCTACTCCTCCCATTCTCTTCCCTCTCCTCCCTCCATTCTTGCAGTGGGGAGAGGCTGAGTTTAATGAAATTCAGCTGAAATTTAATACCCTCATTAGCCTCTTCTATCAGGTTTCCACATTTTTGTCACAGTGACTGAGTGCCTTCTGCTGTTACTATAGCAATTCTGCCCTTATGTACAAAAGTTAGGCACAAATTACTTAACTTTGTTCTCTATTACTGAGTCAATTATTGATTCAAACATCCAGGTGCACAAAAGCAGGAAGAGAAAAGACTCTAGAAAATTTCTGAAAAAAAAAGAAAGAAAAATTCTTTCTGAAGATGAATTAAATTGGCATCTCAGTGGTGCCATGGTTAGATATCACAACAGTATCAGGGGGTCTCCTGGAAGGGGGATCATTACATGGTGCTAATGAACTTTGCCAATTAAGAGTGGCCTCTTTCTTGCTATCTGTGTGTATACTGACTGTAGCAATGCTCAAAAACATTTATGCTGGACCGTATCTGTTATTCTTTACCTTTTTCTTCCTCCCCATCTAATTCATGTGCTCTTTCTCCTTGTCTTCCATCCTTTTCTATAAGCCCTCTTCATTTCTGGGTCCTTTCTCTATGTTTTTTCTGCTTTCTTGAGGGTGTACACATTTTACCAACCATATAAAGCCTTTATTTCTTCCTGAAAAGTGTTGTGGAGCTCATAATATCTCATGTGACTGAGTTTAATGCCAAATTCAGTGACTGAAGAAACAAAAATTGAATTCTTTCCATCATCAGCTGAATAGTCAGATGGGAGCCCCATATTTACCACAAAAGAAGACTTTTCAATAACTCTTGCAACCACTTTACTGACATTGATGGCCTAAATGATTTGCTGATCTATCAATATTATATTTTGGTGGAAAAGAGAGCAAGTTATTTATTTTTAAATTATAGATTACAGAGAAGAATTTTTCTGAAAAGTAGGGATTAATGGAAGAAAAAATGCAGAAAACAGTGCAAACTTGGCTGCCTGAAATATTCGATGCAAAAAAAAAGTACACCTATAATATGCTTAAGCAGTAGTAATTACGTAGAAACATTTTCAACAATTTGCAGACAAAAATTAACTATCAGTACATAAATGTCTGAAGTAGAAATGATAGGATCAGAAGATATATATGGTGAGGTGAAGGCTGAGAATTTTTTCTTCATAATGAAGCAACATCCTTTATTAAAGACACATCCTAAACTTCTCATTGCTTCATTCGTTACTGATCCTGAGTGTAATCATTGCATAAGAAACGATCACCAACTGGTCACTAATTGACATTAAGAGGTTCTTCTCAGCAGAAGATGTGCAGTGATCCATCCCACTGTTGCTCTGCTGCCAGGATGTTCACCTTCAATGGCTGCTTCCTCCTCTTCCTCCTCCTCCTCCTTGTGTTCCTTCTCCTCCTGTGTTGTGTCAGCAGCACAGGTGATACCTCCTGGCTGAAAAATTTCCAAATTCTCTTTTCTTTCTCCTTTTGTCACACACTCCAACATTCCCTTTGTTTCTCTTTTCCTGTCTTATTGGTGACAACTCTGCCTCCAACCTGTCCCTAGGTCCTGACCAGGGACCCCTGAAGGGCTCCAGAGCATGTCAGGAAAACTTTTATCACTTTTGCCTATGAGCTATAATGACCTGCAAAGATCACAAGCATTCAGGACAGAAAGCTCTGATGCCTGCATTTAAGTCTGATTTTCATCTGTCCATAAAAATCTCAATGTGCACTTATTCTGGAGATGTGAAATTTTCTCTTTTTTCTTCTTCTACCTTCTTGTGGTTCTTAAACCCACCAATCTTTTGTGCCTTTAACTTCAGTGGTTCAGTCAAAATTTGTTCCTCACTAAGAACAGTGGCTGACGTCTCCCTTTGTTCTCCACAAAAATTTCTGTTCATCACTTGTGTGGAAAAAGTGCCTTCCTGCCATGCAAAGCGGAAATGCAAATTTTCCAAACCTTAATTATAATTCAGTTTACATTCAGATAATTTCCGTATAAGCTTATTAATTTAAAAAAAATTATTTGAACCCTGATAATACCAATGATGGTAAAATAATAATGATGATAGTAAAATAATAATGTTAACAATTGCCAAAAGTTGTCAAGCATTTATATAATGAGATAGGAACAAACCCTGAGATTCCACGCAGCAATTAAGTTAGAAAAAAAAAAAAATAAGGACAAAGAAGAGAAAATGCTTTTCTGCTTAGGAGAAAAAAAAAAAAATTAGTGTGAGAAAGAAATATTGTTTAGTTTATCATCATGGTCTTTTGTGTCTTTCAGCATTCAACATACTTTATTTTCCAGAAATGCACTACAAATGAAGAAACTGGAATATGACTCTGTGGTAAACAAAAGCATCAAACACTAAATAAGGAAATGTGAGATAGAATTACAGGTGCAAAGCAATTATTACTGTGCCACAGCATTTCAGCTACTAACCATTTTATTCCTGCATATTCTATCAAAGGGATCAGCACTTGGCTTGCAGAGCCACTGATGTTTTCAAGGTCTTTGCATTCATTAGAATCTAATATTGTGAGATTTTATTTTGCTTTGTTTTTTAACCTCTTTTATTCCATTCAACACATTATAGGAGCAATTTCTGTATTGAGACACTGCCTAGGAAAGAAGAATACACAGGAATATGACACATTTTATTTATCAGCTTTATTTTTCATTTAAGTTATTTTTTTCTTTTGAATCTCTAGGATGTCTCAATTTTTTAATATGTGAAGTTTGTGTGGAAATACCAAATTCTGAAAGGTTTAAAATACTTTTTTATAAGGAAGCCTTAGAAAGTACCATTTGAAATATAAATAGTCACTATTTCTCTGCTTTGGACTCAAACTAAAAAACCACAAAAAAAATCAAGAGAAACTACAAAGATGCACTTTGAATAAAGTATAGAACTGTAGTCATACCATGGTCATGGATCATGCTTGAGACTTATTAGGTACCTTGGTATGAGTATTAGCTATAATAGAGAATAAACTTGATCTCTAACATTACAGAATGGGTTTTATATAAACGGTGATTCACACCACTTGGAGATAAACATCTCCAGAGACTCATCCCTCTGTCCCATTTCTCACCACTGACAAAAAAAATAAAAGAGCCTAGGATGACCAGCTCAGATTTAGATCTCTAACCTTTAGATTTCTCAAATGAGATAAGACAAATCCTGCCCTTGGATTCCTGTGCTGTGAGCAGTGATGGATCAGTGACCCTAAAGGGAGCAGCCCACAGAGGGGATGTGCTGAGCAGGGCTGGTAGGGGAGGTGGGGGGATGGCAGAGTGGACAGCTCTGGCTCCTTGTCTGGGATTCCCAGCACAAAATGTGGACAGAGTGCCTCTGCCCTTGCAGGACTAGAGCTTCCCTGGGTTTGATTTGCTCAGCAATTCCAATGGCCCAATTTGTTCAATAATTAGGTAGGTCAAAATCAACGCATTTAGAAGAATCTATTGTATGTTCTATAGAAATGAGATTCTGCAGCATAAAAAGCAATCTCTCACCTATTTTTTTTTTTTTGTTATCACTCTGCTATACATCCAAACAGGGACTTAGAAAACAAAGGCAAGAATTCACAAAATTTTAGCAGAACCATAAATTTTGAAGATCTGCATGAGATAACGCAACATTAGACACACTATTTCTGTTCTCTGTTTGGTGGGTTTTAATCAAGTAAGAGGATTTCACCAAGTGTTCACCCTAAGGAAAGCTACAGTAACCCTCTGTTTCCCTCCTCTACAGGACAGCTATCCCATGGAAAATTATTTTCAAGTATACTCATTAGAATTGGGAATTTTGGGAGAGAAATCTGGCAATTGAGATGTTCAATCCTGTCCGATTTTACCATAGGATAAAATCTAAGCTGCATTCTGAATATTTTTCAAAAAATGTGGTGAATGCAGGCATCAATTTATGACAAGTGCTGTGCCAACTCTCTGTGATCACCTTTGTGTGTGTGCGCATCAGAACAGGACAGAAGGGTGGAGGAGGAGATGCCACGGATAGGTCTCTGTTCTGTTGCTGAGGGCTTTACTTGGTCATTTTGTGGGTATTTTCCCCCAAACAAAGCTTTTTGCAGCTCTGTGCTGTGTTTTGATGGCATTTGTAGTCTTTGTTCTATGCTGGCTTGCAAGTGTCACACCGAAAGATTGATCAGTGTGTTGTGACAGATATGTAACCTAATGAGCAAGAGTTTTGCTTTCATGATGAGAATGTGATGCTCTTTATGTCCCCAGGGAGTACACAAGGCACTGGTGTCCTCAGCTTCATGGAGCTGTGAAGGAGACACTGCAGCCAGGAGGAATTCTGATGATTGATAGTTTTACTTTTCTAATGGGTCAGACGGTAATTTAACATTTATAACTTCTCTTATGAATACACAAAGGTGTATGGAAGCACAAAGAGTCATGTGTCTTCATGAGAATTTAGTCCTGCATATAATCTGGAGTTCAGATTTTAGGTGGTGTTGTTGCTAGAAAATGACAAATTAACTAATGCACAGGAATGGTATTTATGTCAATAAAACTTAGATTTCTGTTTTTCCTTACTCTATCTAATGAGAGTAAATGATCTCAATCTCAAAGTGTGTCAGAGAAGGTTTAATTTATGGATATTAGGTAAAAAAATTCTTCATGGAAAAGATTGTCCAGCATTGGAACAGGCTATCCTGTGTGGTGGTGGAATCACCATCCCTGGAGGTATTTGAAGATGTGGATGTGACACCTAGAGATGTGGTTTAGTGGTGAACAGAATGGTGCTGAGTTAATGTCTGGGCTTGATGATCTTAGAGGACTTCTCCAACCTAAACAATTCTCTGATCCTTCTGCATCTTCATCTTCACATGTCCATCCCAAATGGCTTGTTTAAGCCCTTCTTAGAGAAAAAAAGGAATGTGGGGTTGCTATCATGTGGGTTTCAGGAAAATTTTTGTCAGGGTCCCACTTAGGACTTCAGTTGTCCTCTATGCATAGAATTTTCTCTGCTAAACTCTCTGAGAGTCCAACCTTCCTGTTACTTAAGTTCATGCCCTTATTTTTTAAGCACTTTACTGCTTAAACTCTTTTTCATATTTGTATACACTAGCACTACTCTTCCTCAAACCTCCTTCTAGATGAGCCAAGACCCAAAGGGAATTGAATCTGGCCAAGACTAAGGATAACTCAAAAAGGCTTTCAAAATACATCAATAACAAAGGGAATACAAAGGGTGATATGGGTCCATTAGTAAATGTACAGGGAACCCTGGTAAGAGAGGAGGCAGAGAAATCAGTTTTTGAATGCCTTCTTTGCATCAGTCTTCACTGCCAAGACCAGTGGTCTTTGTGACAGGAGACCAGGGTAAAGGAATCTCAGAAGGATGACTTTCCCTTGGTGAAGGAGGAATGGGTCAGGAAACACCCAGACAAAAACAACATCCACAAATACACTGGCCCTTATAGGATGCATCCATGAACACTGAGAGAGCTGGGGCTGTTCAGCCTCCAGAGGAGCCCCAGCTGAGAGGGAACCCCACTCCTGGGTGCTGCTCCAGCAGTGACACCAGAGCCACGGGCAGGAACTGAGCCCAGCAATTCCCTCTGGACATGAGGCAGAACTTCTGTCCTGGGCAGTGACTGAGCCCTGAACAGATTATCCAGAGAGGCTGTGGAGCCTCCCTCACTGGGGATATTCCAGAACCCTCTGACAAAATCCTGTGCCCTGTGCTCTGGGGTGACCCTGTTGCAGCAGGAGTCACCCCAGAGCACAGATAAACACCGATGAACCCAATGTAATCCCTTCCAAAAAACGTGTGATTGTTAAATTTCTTTCTTAAAAAATTCTCCAAACAAACAAGCAAGTACAATGAGATTACCTGGTAAACTGGCACAGTTTCTTTATGAAAACTAATAATTGTTTCCCATATATAATGTTTCCCATTAATAATTGCTTCCCATAATAATTCTTCCTGGATTATTAATAGAAATGTGTTGCTTTTATCTTGCTTAAGTAAGATTTAATACTCTGTTTTCATGTACTGAAGCCCTGAAGTTCTAGGCTGCAATGTTAGTAACACATGGGAGTACTGAGATAAGTATTAAACCTTTTGTTCTGGCTTTACAGAATGGTGGAAGTACAAGATATCTCCAATGGACCTAAATTTTTTACATCTCTCTAAACAGATTGCTGTGAATAGTCACTCTTTGAAAATCTATTTGATCTGTTCATTTGATCCCTGAGCTGATCATTGTTTGTGATTGGGACGCTAACAGATGGGATCAATTTTTCCAATCCTTCCCCTTGAGGTCTAATGCGGTCCCTGCTGTTTTTTGGAACTGTTTTTCGTGTCTGCTGACAAGATAATACTATAAGTTTGGATACTATAAATCAATTCTTACACAGTTAAATCCCTTTCTTTTTTTTTGCAAGTCTGGGCCCTGTAAATCTTAGATCTCTCACTCTCTTTTTACTCAATTTCAAAAGTAACTTTGCCCTAATACGACTGCTAAAACAAGGCTCTAATTTTGTGCGTTCTGAAAATATACACTCCAGTCTGTTTAAAATAAGGTATAAAAATGGCATGTACTAACTCAGTCAGACTTTCAGAGTTGACATAGTGGCTTTCATTTTGCTTTCAGACTCACATTGCTGGATAATCATTCCTTTCTATTTCTTTATTTTTTTTATAAGGGACTTTTTTTCCTGACTAATAGCACTCCAAAAGGAATTCCTCTTCTGCAGTTACAGTATGAAAAAGATGAGGGAAATATTGTTTTCATAGTTCCATGTGAATTTACATCAAATACTTTGTATATTTTGTGTGTTCAATGAACATGAACATTTGCTGTGAGCCAATTTGTCCTTTTCTCAGCACTTAAATTAGCAGTCAAAAAATGTCAAACATTAAACTGTAGTCAGGATGAAAATTAAACATGCAGTTTTCATCTCCTTCAAAGCCATTATTCCAAGAGAAAAATGTTTAGATGTCTGTGAATCAAACCTGAATAAAAGGTTTGGCTGAAAGTTTGTGGTTTTGAGACCAGGGCAGCAACTGATAGGGTGCTAGACAAGTCTACTAAGAAGAAAAACACAGCATAAATTATTAAGACATTTCATAGTAAAGAATGGAGTTCTTGTCTTCCATCACATATTTTAAAACCTCCAAAGTCAGACAGAGATCATGGACTGTTTGCTTTACATCTGTCTTTCTGCCAGCAAGTGTTTGCATTTTCAAGACTATTTCAATCTTATCATTTAAACTATAGCTCTTAATCCCTTTTTTTCCTGGTATACTTGACAGGAAGACAATGATTTGTCTTTGCTACCTGACTATGAGATGAAGTGCCAGTGCTTAATATGAAAGCCTTCTTTGCTTAGGCCAAATTACCAGTGCCTCAGTGAGAACAAGACCCAACTGTGAGAAGAGGATTTGGCTGCTCTGCATCTATTTCAAAAAAATGCAATTAATCTCACTTTTTATTTCCCCACCACCACCATGCTTTTTAAGCTGTTATCTTGGTTTTCTTGCTTATCGGCATCTAAAGCATTTATATTCTGTAAGTTTTGCATTTTCTCTGTTGTAAATGAAACAAAAGTGACTTCTTTGTCCTACTCTCACAGTAGATTTCCTCAAAACTGTGATAATAAACTCAGTGTATTGTCCTGAAATTGTCAAATCATCACTTATGTATTTACCTTCTTCTAACTGATAATAAAGCACATCAGAAACTAACAGGAAAAAGATAAAGAAGCTAGGGTTTATAGAGAAATTCCATTAAATCTAGTATCTAACCAGGACGTTTTAATGAATAGACTTCTGCAGCAAAACGTGATGTTTAATGATTTTCATTGTGTATATATTGCATCACCTCCTGCAGTATCTTGGGAAAATTTCTTTGGTAAAATTTTTATGATAGAATAAAGCATTTCCAACATGTCCCACAATATTCATGCTGCAAATTTTAGAACATTATAATTATCAATGAAAATAATTAATTACCTTTTCCTTTTGCATGGTGGAGACATGAGGACTAGAAAAGTGAAAACTGAAAAAATTTTATTTTTATTTCATATAAATAATATTGACAAGGAAAATGGTGGCATATAAATAAGTATGAACACTTTGGCGGCATAACTATCTTGATACAATCCATACCCAGCCAGACTTTCATGGTTCTTGTCAAATGCAAAGTCATTATGGACTTAATTCTCTCCTTATTGTGAGAAGGGACAAAAAACATGAATCTACCACAGTGCACCTTGATGAACTGCAAAGGTGGAGGTCTCATACTAATTAAGAAAAGGAAAGGTAGTCTTATAACCAAGGCAGATAAATGTGTTTGTTTGTCAGATACATCTCTTCCACTCCTTGGGTGAACTAATGATGCTGTCTGGAAGCAGTGTTCCTTGTATGCAATAGTAATTTGAGGCTAATCCTTATTTTGCTCAGACATATTTATCATTTTCCCGTGAGTTGGAGCCAAGAAGTCATTGTGCTCTGACCTTGGTACAAAGGGCCATAGCTGTAATCAGCTTCAAAGAAAACTGAAAACTGGGCAAGCTTTGGGGGAGAGCTCTCTCTTAAGGAATCAAAGAGTATTCCAGCTGATAAATGAGAAATATCAACTCTGGAGAAAATTTATGAAAATGGAACAAACCAAATCAGGATCCAAATGGATCCAAATTATTTAAATACACAATGGTCATCTTAGTTACATTGTAATTGAGTTAGATAATTAGAGTGAAATAACATGAATAATTAGTTACCTTAAATTTAGAACCTGAGCTTTGAAATGAAGAAGACTTATATATAACCATCTGCATTGTAACTAAACAGACATATATAAATATATACAAGAATTTTAACTTGAAATGAGGGATTTCATTAGGGTTTTTGTTTGATTCTTTTTTGTTTCTTGCCTCTGCCAACCTCTATGGCAAATTTTTCCCAGGAAATTACTGAGAATGATAGAAAATAAGTATATCAAAATTTTAAAAGGAATCACCTAATCCATGTCTTTGCAGCAGGGAGTTTCATGTATTATAAAAATACATTTTAAATGCCCAGTTGCCTACACCAAGGTTAATGTAAGCATTTACCTAATCAGTAAACAAAACAACAATAAAAAAATCTGTATCTCTGTACACATGGTTTATCTCTCAAACAGATGAGGCCAAAAAACTTCTTTCACTTCTCATCACCAGAATTTTTATCACTAGAAATGTCCAGTTCTGCCTTTGACACGGCATGATCAAACTCATAATCTAATCTGGTGGCTCTCACTTCAGTTGACATTTTCATCTACCTTTGGGATTGTTCAAGTTGTGTTCATTGTATTTGGCTTGTTTCACCACAGGTGTCAGGAAGGAGAAAGCATTCCCTAGAGATGCCAATTTTGCTCTGCAGTGGATGGCAGTAGCAGGAGCTGAGGCTGCCTGAGTTGGACCTCTCACCTTGGGTGTGGATGCCAGGACCACCAAATCACAACTGTTGCTTCTGATGTTGGCCTAAATCAGTTTAGTGAAATGCCTTTTGGCCATGTCAATTGTTGATTGGGTAGCAGGCAATTAAAGAGTCACTGATCTGAAACAAGAAATTACACAGGAAGATGCAAAAAAACCCAAAGACTGCAAAGAGGCCTGGATTCAGAAACCAAATAGAAAGGAGAGGGTGAGGTGACTAAGGACTAAGGGACATACCTGCTTTAAAGACAGCAGATATGAAAGCCAGAGAGAAAAATGTATTAATTACTTTGGAATACAGATAAGAGTTGGAGACAAAATTTTAACTTGATTTAAAGAGGGAGAGTGTACAAGAAAAAGTATTCAATTTCATTTTTAAAAATTCCCTATTTTTTTAGAGGGATGAATAAATAGTAGATATCAAACATCTCCATCTGTTGTCTGAACAAATGACAAACTAAAAAAAATAAAGTAAAAGGAATCAAGTTGTAAACTAAATTATTTTCTTCTTTCAGCATTAAGTCGGGGTGAAGAGAAATATCAGAGAGGTGGGAGACAAGACTGGGTTTTTTTAATGTTAACTGTAGAGTAAGTTGTTTTGGAAAATTATAGCAAGATTTAAAATAGAAGACTCCATGCCTGGAAATAGTCACAGGAAAGGAAATACTCCCTGCCTTTGGTCCTGTGTATGTGGGTTGGCATCCCAATACTCTATGGGTAGAAGTAGGACAAGGCAAAGGTCAGAATTTACTTATTAATGGTAATGTCAGGTATTTCTCCACAAGGCATTTCATGAAACATTAAATTATTTTTCCCTTTGTGTGGAAGAGAATTCATTGCTATTTTTTGTTAGAGTCTGTCCTGTTTTTTCATTTGAAATGTCCCTTTTTTTTTCCCCCGATCTTCAATGAATTGTAGGGATATTGAAAGCATATTTTTCAAAAGCTCCTGATGCAGCAGTGAAATTAAACCCACAGATAATGCCTTCCACTGGATCCCAGCTAGGCTATTCTAAAAGGTGGGATGCTGGTGACTGGGGATTTACTCTAAATACCCATGGCCAGCTACACGACTTGTTTGATCAATAGTGTTACACTTTTTCTGTCCACATCCTGGAGATTCGAGCTGTGTCTTTGTTCCTTAATCCTAAATGAGAGTTTGATTCTCCTGTCTTTCCTCCTATAAGTTCATTATGTGTAAAGTTAAATCTAGCTGTGTTCCTCTTTCTTTCCCCATAATCTGTGAGCAACAATATCTGGTTTTCGAAAGTATCTCTATCTCAGACAACTTTATAGTTATTGTTACTGGAATTGCCTGTCGCAGAACTCAAATGTTTGGAGTAAGATTTATCCCAACAAGCTTTATGCACATAAAAGTCTGGTGTGTAGTCTAATTTCTAATTGGCAAGGAGATGAAAGTACCTCCAAAAGCGATTTATCCCACCTCGCACGCCCGTCTCTGGATGCGTGGAGACATCCTCAGGAAATGACTATTCCTTTCAATTTCTTTTAACTACATGGCTGGGGTTGAATATTACCATGACAGCGCTTACTGGGAAGAAAAGTCTTGCTCAGGAAAATTACCTGCCAGCTGGCGATGGCACGGGGCTGTAACAGATTGTCACACAGGAAAGTGGAGCCTTCCAGGACAGTGCGGCACACCGCGGGCTCCAGGGGTTAACTGCACACCATGAATTGATGTCTGCAAGCAGAGAAGTCTGTGCTGACTTCTGGGCTGAGCAAGACTGGAGAAATGAAGCTTACTAAACAACCTTATATTTTCCTGCTGTTGATTAAAGCAGGGTGTCTGTTCCCAGAAGACCAGCTTCCAGCTTCTCCTTTTGGGACTTTTCTGTGATTTTTGACCATATTTCTGGTTTTTTTTTTAAATGCAATAAATTTTAATTTTAAGGCTACTTTTTGAGTGTTTTTCTGTGGAGAATGCAGACAGTGTCATTAAAGTATTAAACAGTGGACACCAGGAAATTAAGAGAAATATTCACTGTACAATGATCTAATACTCGAATTGTTGAGATGGAACTGTAAAAATGCAGATGCAGATAAAAGGACTACTGACTTTAGAGTGAGTGTCTGAAAATGTTTCATGGATGATGAGGATGCCATCATTTCATAAGGGATAAATTGATAATCAAATGTGAAAAGAATGCCTAAAATTATGAAACAATGTTAAAAATGTAGAAGATTTTTCACAGACCAAAAAATATGGGCCATTTACAGAAAGGAAATGCAATGGTTTTACAGGAGCTCTGAGATTCCTGCTGAACAGCAAGCTGAACATCTTACCAGAGTGGTGCTGTGTAAAATGCAGAGTATAGGATCCTGCAAAACTGTGGTATGTAAATCTAATTAGTAGATCATTCTCTGTCTGATGAAAAAGTGAAATTACTTATTGAATCCTGCAATCAGTTTTGGGCTACTCACTCTAAAAAAGACATTTAGTTCTTGGAGCGTATCTGAAGGGCATGGAGCACAGGTCTGATAAGGAACAGTTTAAGGAACTGGGATTGCTTATCCTGAAGAAAAGGAAGCTCAGAGAGGGCCTTCTGGCTCTGCATAACTGAGAGGAGGGTGCAATCAGGTGGGGGTCAGGTTCTGATGCCAGGGAACAGGGACAGGACAAGAGGAAATGGCCTCAAACCTCACCGGGATAGGTTTTGATTACGTACCTGTAAACTTTTTCTCACTGGAAGGTTTGTCAAGCATTGGAACAGGTTATCTAGGGCATTTGTGGAATCACCATCCTTGAAAGTATTTAAAAGTGTTTAAAAGTATTTTAAAGTCCTGTGGAAGTCCTGTGGCACTTGGGACATAGTTTAGTGGTGGCCTTTGTAGAGCTGGGTTAATGACTGGACTTAATGATATTACATGAATTCTCCTACCTTAATGAGTCCATCAAACAATGTTGTCGTTCCTGTGACTTGGAAGTGGGATAAGCAAAGTTCATCCTTTAGAGGCCCAAGAGGGGAGTTCTTCATACTGGCTGATCTGGTGTTGGTGTAACTACAAACAGTAGTTTGGCCTGAAGAATTATTTCTAAACTGTCTGCCATAAATTATAGTACACAAAGGACTATTACCACATGGATTATGGTGTGTAAAAAACAAAAAAATCCCAACCAAAAAGTCTATTGTTTAAATAAATGATTTTTATGTCCTTGTGAGGAGTCCTACTGTGTGCTGCTGGGGTTGTAGATTGGATATTTGACTTCATATGAACCAGGGGAGTGAAAATCTCCAGGGATAAAGAAGCTCTCTGGAAATACAGAATCCCAGAACTGTTTGGGTAGGAAAAGAACTCTGAGACCATTCAGTCCAACCTGTGACTGCTCCCCACCTTGTTACTTAGCCCACAGCACTGAGTGCCATGTCCAGTCATTCCTTGGACACATCCAGGGGATGTGGACTCCAGAACCTGGGCAGCCTCTTCCAATGTTCAGCTACCCTTTCCATGGAGAAATTCCTCCTGATTTCCAGCCTGAATCTCCCCCGGTGCAGCTTGAGGACGTTGCTCCGTGTTCTGTCCCTGTACCCTGGGAGTAGTGTGTGACACCCTCCCCTGGCTGTCCCCTCCTGGCAGGAGCTGTGCAGAGCCAGAAGGGCCCCCTGAGCCTCCTTTTCCCCAGGCTGAGCCCCTTCCAGCTCCCTCAGCTGCTGCTCATAGGCTTTACCCTCTAGATCCTTCCTCAACTCCGTTGCCTGTGAAGCCCTGGTCTCTGACAGCCCCATCCTTCCTTTGCTTGAATGGCCCTAAAGTGATCCTGTAGACACAAGAGCTCAAGGAGATGTCAATAAACCTCTAAACACCCAGGAAGAGTACTGATTTTACAGAGAATGTAGTTATGAGGGCATACACAGTTACCTTTGAAAAAAATTTGTTTTCGAATTACAAATTGTGGGTTTCATATGCTGACATTTGGGGCCCACAGGGCAATTTAATAGCTGACAGGGCTCAAAAGATATGGCAAAAACTACTGCCAGGGATAGCATTAACATTCCCAGTTTTCTCCATCCTCACAGGCACAGAGATATATTGATGTGGACCCTGGGTAAGAAATATGTTGCAGCCTATGGAAACAATCAACGACCATATATTTTGCAAGTATTTTATAACATATATTATACAGCATTTGTCACAAGTCCATTGCACTGTAGCCAGAATACATAGTAAAGGAAAAGGAAAATATATTAACTTTCAAGGAGTTATTTTCCTGTAATTGTCTAGTCTCAGACCAAGTCTCAATCAGATAAAACCAACCAAATGCTCCATAGATCAAAGTCTCTCCAAGAGGCAGTGCTATATTCAACATTGATCTCTCATTGATTTAGTGCTATTTAAACAAGGCCAAATTTAAGCTAGCATTTTCAGAGAGATAATCAAGAACAGAACCAAGTTTATTTGGCCTCTTTATAAATTATGGTGAAATAAAAATCTCTGTTAAACAAAGCCAGCTTGTCAAAACAAGCCCAGAAATTGTGTCAGACTAGGCACTGATGTTAAAAACATATCTTAAGCAATTTAACTCATTCAGTGTTGAAAACTTTGGTTATATTACCATGAAGACATTTGGGTTTTTTCCATTGGGAACATGAGAGAACAAAAATATATGTAGTGCATTATACACAGAAAAATGGTGGAGTTAAACATCTGTTCTGCTTTACCTCCACCATAAATATAAAGCATCAGATAATAGAAACCAATTCATGTGATGTACTGTAAGTCAGGTGCTATTAGAGTCAAAGTTTACTATCTGCCCTAGTAAATAGTTGCAATAATCTACAGCCTGATACATGGTAAACCATGGTAATAGATAAGAAGAAAGCCATCATTGCCTCTTACAAGTAGTCTCCATTATTTATTTGGATTTTTTTTAGAAGCAACATGGAAAGATTTTCCCATGCCATCACAATCCAAGGAGTGGATTTCAGCCAGTATAAATTCAGTAAAATTTAAAAAAATAGATGAAGTAATGGTCTGGAGAAGTCAGAATTTCTCAGAAGTGTTTCCTTAATAACTCATCCTCTATAATACTAATTAAGTAAAAATCAGGGGGAAAGGAATGAAAAACATTTGTTTCTTTCCCATCAATTAAATATGAGGGCAGAAGAACATGTTTAGACTCAGTTTCTGAATCAAATATCCACAGAGACCAACACCAACAGCTGGCAAATAATGTAATTAGGGCTTTGTGGTTCAGTAGTCTTGAGGAGTCTTCTCCTGGCACTGCTCTGGCACCCCAAGAATTTACCTTTCATTTCCAATACACTGACAGGTAAACAAAGCACTAACAGAGCACTAAGTGCAGCACACTTCAACTAACTCTGAATTTTACAGCCAAAGCTTTCCAGTGTAGTCTGAACTGTTTCCATTTACTGGAAGATGGAGATCTATTTTTCTAAGCATTTATAACACATGTTGCTTTGTATAAAACCCAAAACAGTACCAGATATATAAAACACTTAACCATGTGTCTGGCTGTATCAGATACAAACTAACAGTACTAAAATGTTTCTGATTTTCTGAACAAAAAAGCAGTCTTGAAGAACAAATTGCACATAACTAAACTGCAACTCCACTGCATTTTATTTACACATTGTTTTAATTGCCCTTCTTTTTCTCCTCCTTCATTTCTTATGTCTCCTCTATATTTACATATTTCCATTTCAGCTCTTCAATGTGAAAAGCCTATAGCATGTGCTTTCCTGAAATTTTCAGCAACATTTTTTTGCTTGTACTGATTTGAAAATGAACATATTGAGCAATTCTAATACATTTCTCAGCTGGGATCTCATTTTCATGAGTCCACTTTGATTATCTTTAGATATTTCTGAAAGCTTGGTGCTATTTTGTCTTACTGGTGGTTCTTACATCTTTCATATAGCTGCAGTTAGGCTCACAAGCTATTTCCTCCATTCTCCATTGGTCTCTTTGGAATATGTCTCAAACACATTCAACATAACTAAAATAGGGAAAGGTTAATATATATAAAGTATGGTGGAACTGATGTACAGGAAGAAAAAGACTGTATTTTTATTTAACTCAATTAATAGAAAGGATAAAACATCCAGGAGATTGTTTTCTTCCCTTTGGTCTGTAAATTCAAATAACAGAAAACAGCATTCTCAATACAATTGCCTTCCACGAGACTTCCCAGAATTATAAAAGCTCAGGGATGCAGAATTTTTCTCATGGTATATTCCTATTCTAACTTCACCCAGGATAAGAAGCAGATATCTCTGAAGTTTTGACACATTCACACCACTTGCACAATTTTAAAAACAATACTCTTAATTATCCTTTTAATTAGG
Organism: Thryothorus ludovicianus; assembly: GCA_013397245.1. Lineage (NCBI taxonomy): Eukaryota > Metazoa > Chordata > Aves > Passeriformes > Certhiidae > Thryothorus > Thryothorus ludovicianus. Next base: position 70,455 of record VZTB01009779.1, on the reverse strand, counting down.
TCTTTTATTTTTGCCCTCTACAAAAGGGGACACATGACTGACAAGAAAAACCAGAATAAAATACAAAATTCCAGTCAAAACACTTCCTGATACGATTAGGGAAAACACCATAATTATTTCTACTTAGAGTTCCAACTCAAATTTGTAAAAAGAAAAAAAATTAAAATCAGACAATTCAGCTGAAAATCCAGAGATATGTGCATGCATCTGCAGGATTCTTCCTTGTTACTTGCCCAGTGATGCTCTTTACCCTTCACACATGGTTTTGGATAGTGACCTTAATATCTTTTGGTGCACAATCTCATGAAATCACATTTGGACTAGTTCTGAGTATTGCAATAGGGCTTCTCAACAGGTGTGACTATGTTTAATTCTCTAGAAGACATATTTTTTTCCTTAGGTTGAACCAGTAAGTGAATACTTTTAGTGTGATAAT
>VZTB01009779.1:43521-69563 GCA_013397245.1 Thryothorus ludovicianus | reverse complement strand
TATATCATTATTTTAAATGATATAAATGATAAAAGGTTTTAAACTGATAGCTGTTTATTTTTGGTTAGATTTGGTCTTGATTTGTTGCTGTTAAGCAAAGAGGAAATATCTTTGTGCTACAACAGCACCCCAAAACTTTGTGAAGTGCTATGAAGCGTGGCCAGAGCACCATGCTATGGAAAATCATGGCTCTGATGAGGGTCCTCACTCTGCTTTCCACTGTCTAGTAATCACAAACCACCTGGGACCATTTACAACACCCCTAACAGGATACAGGACTAGTAACTCAAGCTACTTAACCAAAATGACAAATTGAAATTATTTAATCTTCAGAAACAAAGTGTATTGCTATTCAATTTTGCTACCACTGGACGCTTCATAAAAATTTGAAACTTTGATATCCCCTTTCCAACCTGGCCTATTTTCCCCCTTCACCCTTTTGGAACAGAGCATTTGATTTTTTTTTTTTTTTTCCCTCTTTTATTTTGTTTGGGTTTTAGACTGAAATTCCTCCAACCCAGTCCAAATAGAAAGGCAGCACAGATTTTTTCACAGCAGCAGTGCTCTGGTCTGGTTGACAACCTGGAGATTGTTGAAAGTCTGAGCTTGATTAGGATGGTGAATCTCCCACAGAGGTCCTGCAAGGCAACAAATCTTGCCAGAAAGCTTCTTTGCAATTTATAAGATTATGTCTGCATTTTACTGCTAATTTTGCTGATGGCTTTAACCTTGCATTGTTGAAATAGAGAGGCCAACATAAACACTGAGCTGAAATTGGTATGTAATCCCCTAAATAACCACAATTTGTATCTCAGTCTCTTAAAGGGGCATCAATTCACTGGTTTGAGAGGATTGAGTTTTTGTTGAGTTTTGCAGTGTGTGCTGCTGTGTTTTGCTCTGGCTAATTCCACAACATTGTGCAAGCCATGTGTGACAAAGATTCTTGGTGCCCACATTTGTCTGGTTGTTTGCAGGTGTTTAACAAATTCTGATTCACATATGAATTCTTACTGGAGTTTATTAACTTTGTCAGGAAGACAAAAAGGCAAGGCAAATTAATTCAAGCAGATGTAAAATATTTTTTTTAAGAGAAAATATCTGTTTTTTCTTTCTCTCTCTCATTTGTCAAAACCCATAGACTGTAGTGAATTTTGGGGAAATAAAATATATAAAAATAAATTAGGATAATTCGTTGATTTGGAGATACCCAGAAAACTGTTCCTATTCCTCTTACCCTATAACCTAGAATATCAGTATCACAACAACAATTTCATATTAAACAAAAATTCAGTCCGAGCTGGTAATGGAATATGCAAAAATGGACATTTCCGAGTATTTTATTTTTGTATGCCTCTAGATTGATTTTCTCTTTTTTGTTTAAGACTCCAACTATATTTTTTCATTGAATTATGTATATAAAAAAAGAATGAGTAGCTCTTCTGAAAAAATTCTTAAAATAATTTGTTGTTGTTAGTGGCCTCCTCTGTTTTCCTATTTCTAATTTTGATATTGGAGATGAAATGCTGAATTTTTAAATGTTTATTCTTGTCTTCATTATCATCTTCTGTGTGGCAATACTGTGTTGGCTGTTTTTGAGGAAGACTTGACACACATGACCTTGCTTGCAAAACTTGTGAATTTGATAGCCAAAACAAACAGCTGAAGTGAGAACACAAAGATAATATGAAAGTTAAGGAGTCACAGATTGATAACTTCTATTTTTATTTTAAGGAGAAAAAATTAAGTCTAATCTTACAGAACCTAGACATTCCTTTAGGATTGAAATTATTCACAGTCAATGACTAAAACAGAATAGGTGGCCATCGAGCTAGAATAGCCTGAGATTCCACAGGATAAATTTTAAATTTATTGTCCCCGATGAGGTCATACTATATTCGTAGAATTAATACAGGTGATCTTAGCAGGGTATTTATCTTACCAACCTGAATAATCCACTTTCTTCCCAGTAGTGTTATTGATCCTGTATCTTGGAAAAAGCCTCAAAAATTAAAAAAAAAAAAAAAAAAAGCTGTCTTGGACTTGACATAGAATAATTACTTTTAATAACCAATGTAAATCATCATAGATCCTTGATTCAATATAGTGACTTCTGATTTACTTTGCTGGATTGATGGAAGAATCAGACCAATTACATTTGCACTTTAAAAGGCTAGTGGTTTCATTTTCAAAAGTAAAATAGACGGATTCCTTCGAAGCAGCTGTATTTCTTTATTTGTGGGTGTTTGTGAGGAGACACCAGAAACTGTACAAACGTTGCAGTGCAAACCAGTCTGATGGATTGCTGGTGTAGAGTGCCCTTAATATGAGATGTTCAGCTTTGCATCTCCCCCGCTCATATGTTACCACTAACTTGGTTTTATGCTTCATTATTAATCTGTAAACTGTCTGAAGAACAACAGGAGATGAATGTCCAAGCTGAAATGGGCGGGGGCAGTCATTGATCAAACCACTCGAGACAGCTCCCATCGATTTCTTGGAGATTTGCATCCCTACGTGTCTGCAGTAATATAGGAATGTGCTTTGCAATCCAAAAAAAAAAAAAAAAAGAGAAATAAAATCCCATGTATTTAGATTTTGCTTAGGAGGTAAAAGATTTTATAAGATTATATGTGTGTGTTGTGGTTTGTTTTATTGGTCANCTGGTTTTAAAGCTTTCCACTATATTCCCTGACAACCTTTATCAGAGATGAAAAAAATGTCAAAAATTTAAGAATTTCTTTCTGACATTTTCTATTACTTAAAATAATAAAAAAAGTTTTCCCACCCCCAAAAAACACAGAAAATAACCCCAAACAAGTAAACGAGGAACACAAACAAACAAAAGAATAAACAAACTAACAGAAAAAAATAGAGCCTGTGTAATTTAGCTGGAAACCTTGGGGGCAAATAACTTCTTTCTGGTCCGGATGCATTCCCTCTCCATGAATTGGACTGAAATTTCTAGTAAGATATTGGCTGAAATATGGGAATNAATAGAAGGAATTGGAAATTTTTAGCAATGATTTAAAAATATGTTGGACCTAAAAGGTGCTCTGATTGGCTTCAATAAAGAAGGATGTATGTGAATATATGTATATATGCACACACTCGTACCTGTAACCAGAATATGATGAATTATTGAGAGTTAAAACTGGGGTTTCATTTTGATGATAAAAAGCGTCAAATGAGATTAATTAATTTTGTGATACATTTCATTTCTGTCCCTTGACGATATTTAATTGGGATTTGATACAAAGCTGGGACAGGAAAAGTTAAATATTTCTCATCAAACATTTATGTCTTACCTTGTTACATGCTGCACCTTCAAATTCTGAGGAATGAGGAATGTTAAAAGCTGCTGGTGGTGATAACTAATGTCTTTACAAAGCTTCCCATGTCCCCTCCTGTTCAAACACAAACACTGTACTTTGTTTTAAGTGCTTTCACATTTTTGCTTTTTCATAATTTCTTATTTCTTAAAGAAAATTACTTCAGGTATAAGAATAAGGAGAGTTACATAATAATTTCCTGGCCTAGAGAAAAATGTTCATCTTTTCTATACAGTGACTAATTTTCATGAATCACTTAAACAATAGAGAGGGATATTGGACGTATTGGTGTTATGATGTCACTTCCATCTTCCATTTATTCCTCTTCAGTGGATCTCCTAATTCAAAATAAAGATTTCAGCTTTGCCTTGCAGCATGGATCTGAAGCACGGTTGAACCAGTTATTAAAACATAGAGTGTTCTGAACCAAGGAAATAATCAAAATTCCAATTAATGCTGCTGCAGCATTACACTATTGTCATAGTAACAGTGGCATGAAAGTTTACATCAAAAGCCTTGTTAGGAAGTGCCAGTCTAAAAGCAATCAAATCCCTGGGAAGGCATTCAGAAGTTCAAAAGAAACTAATGAAAGAGGCCTTGAGGATGTAATTTCATCAACAGTTATTCTTAGTTAATAGAGGCAACACAACCAGGGTCTTCTGTTGCAGGGAGGTTCTGTGGTAAAAACAAATGTATTAGAGCAATTGTGCTGGGATTAACAGAAACAAAGGGACTTTGTGCAGGAACCAAAGTACGGATTTGTGTTTGTAAAAGCCAAATCCACACAACAAGTAGCAGCAAAAGGAAAGTTCTGGAAACGAAGCTGTATGGACTGAAGAAGTGAGGCAGGAACTTGTTTTAGAGTGCCTAGAAAAGAGGAGTTTGAAGGACTTTTCAGACTGAGCAAGTGCTTTAAATGCTTTGCTGAGTGGTCCTTGCTGTGTGCCCTGTGGACACTATGCTGATTAAAATACTGTCTCATCTACCAAGGAGGCACAGAGAGAGGAAAAATACCAAGAGAAAGTGGAATAAATTGTGAGAGCACATGCTAATGTTAGGCAGCATTAGAGATTTTTTATGATTTCCACCATGAAGTTAAGGAATATGCACCATATTCCTGTTGTGTGTTTTATGTGGGGTTTTGATGAGGAAGTGGGTTGTTGTTGATTACAGTTTGAAAGAAACTGAAATCCCACAAGAAAAGTCATTCTTTAACAGTGTTACAGGAAGAGATAGAGACATTGTCATAAAGATGGATATTCTCATGAGAGTTCTGCTGCTTGCACAAAGGGAAGAAAAAAACCCACACAGGATCACAAAGTCATTCCAATATCTCCTAGGCTCACAAGGCTGCCAGATTCAAACTGAGATAGAGGTCTTGAATTGCAATCTTACAGAAAACTTAGCCCTCATTTTGAATCAAATTTAGACTTGCTGGTCAAATTTTGCAAGCTTGGATAGCTAAAATCAAGTGAATGTGTCACACTGAAATAATCATTGGTTCACATTTCCAATATGTGCAATGCAGTCCTGTCAAACCAAAAGCAGACAAAAAAGAATAACAGATGTGAAATAGCATCTAAAATCAGGAGAGATGAGAAATGTAGTCTTGGGAGGAAAGGGGGGATATAAGAGATTCATGCACATTCAGGTAATGTTCTTTTGATCTGCTCTCACTCCTGTATTTCATGTTCATCATTAATGCCTGCACAGAGGGGAGGAAGGATGTAAAATCAGGTAATTAGTTACACATGTACTTTGATCATTATCGCATTTTTCTTTCTCAAGTTGTTTGCCAATGTGCTGAGAGAAGGAAGAGAAGGTTTCATTTATAGTAATTGTTGCACCCAGTATATTCTCATGAGCGTTTCCATAATCTCTAAATTTAATCCCGTACTTCTTTAAAGGTAGATTAAAGGTGATTTGGGCTTGATTTTATTTCCATCTCATCAAAGCTTTCTTCCTGCTAAATTTTCTTTATTTTCATGTCCTTCGTCTCAAGACACAGGAAACACCATTCTTTTTGCAGATGATGAGCACTGAGAGATAAATAGATGGTGAGTAACAGAAAAGTTAAAATTAGATTTAGAAATTTTTGCTTAGTGCTTATATGTTGATTGTTGATGGCAGTTGGTGCTGTGCACTGTCCCCTGTTAGTGACATAGTGAATGTCACAAGATAGATTCCCAGTCCTCAGCTTATCACATCCTCTTTTTGCCTTTCAACATCAAAGAAAGGGGAAAAGGGAGTGAGAAAACTCTTCTGTGACAGAGACGGGGTCCTTTGTTCTGCTGAAGTGAGCCATTCTAGGGCTAGTATTGATACGTACATGAGGATCTCAAGAGGGACATGGCTGTACCCATTCACATCCTGGCTAGAAGGGGAGCAATACACTCTCAAATCCCAGGAGCATGTGTAGCCCTGGGTTTGTCCTCCACTGACACTGCTGGCAGGGAGCTGCTCAGCCTGGGAGATGTAGCACAGGTCATTTCCCTTCACATCCTGGATGCCTTTGGAACAGGGGTAGTGTGTTTACTATGGCAATTCTCTACAGGAACTTTCACTGGAACTTTAAAAATGTGCCCTGCAATAGCCTTAGACAGCAGTCAGCACGGGTCTGGCTTTATGACCCCTCTCCTCTCCATCACAGAGTCCCAGGACACCTGTCCATAGAGCTCCCCACAGCCACCATAACTAATGAGGTTGTGGAGCAAAGCAGAACAGCATAGGTCAGTCACTTCCAACAGTATGACAAGTGTTGGTTCTGTATAAATTACCTTGTAGACATGTTTTGTAGAATATTTCATTATTTTGTGTGGCAGCTTTGATAGCAGCAGTATGGGACACATCTCCCATTAGTAGTGTACAATATATTTTCTTGTCAGTTAATCTTGAAAGCTGGCTACCGTTCCTCAAAATGCCTGAATCTTTCATTTCCTTCTAATAAATACTTCACACTAAATGCATTATTGCTAGAGAGAAGTCAGTAATCAAATTCTTATCATCACATTTTCCTGTGGCCTATGACAAAAATATTTTCTGTAGTGGATGCTAAAGGAGGGTAAGGGAAGTGCTAGGAGTAAAATAAGGAAAGGACATCAAAACAAGTGTTAGATTAATAGACCTCTGAACAGCTTGATCTCCTGTAGACAACAGAAGGACGGGAAGGCTCTGAGACTGAAAGGAAATAGAGAATATGTTTCAGTGAAAAAAAAACCACCCAACCAAATAACAAGAAGAAAAGTCTGAAGAGCATAAATAGGCAAATTATCAACATTTCTTTGAATAGTTTGTATATTTTCTATGGTGATTACTCTGTTCTATGTACTTTACAGTGAGCAAAATGTGAACATTTAATCCTGGCACACTTGTGCAATTTAAAAGACAGTTATTGGGGACTTTGTTCTGCTAAAATTGTTGTTATCAATATTTTGGTAGCATAATTGTGTAGGCCAGGGCAATCACCCACTATTTCTTTGACATCATTATCTTTTGCAGCTCCTTACAAAGAATTAGCTATTTTAGGTGTCTTGTATATGTTCTAGTTTTATATGGCATGCAAAAAAACAGCTCAGCAGCAGTTTGTATTGTATTTATTCCAAACAATTATGATGCAGCTGCCATGTGACTACTGAGAACACAGACTTGTCAAAAGTTGAAATAAATGAAGAAAAATACAAAGGAAAACACAAAAGACTCCTCTAAAAATTACTGTGAGGAGGCTGTGAGTGGAGGCATGTGATGAAGGGACAGGCTTAGTGTGTTTGTTTACTTTTAGCCTAAAGCATTTTTAAAGTGCAGAGATTCATGTAGATTTCTAAAGAGATGAGTCTGCAGATCACTTACTCTGCACAGCAAGATTTCAGCTGGTAAAATCTTACTGACTGAATCCTATTTTTCTTCTTACCCTCCAGGAAGGAATGAGTTTGTAACCTTGGCTTCAAACCCTCAAAGGTTCCAGAGACCCAACTCTCTCTCAGCATGGCAAAACAACAAAGGTAATCAACATAATCCTTTCACAAGACCTCTCACCAAGACCTGTGCCTTCCAGGTCTCTAGTGTGCCCATCCCTGTCAGAGCATATCTCCATCCCTTCCAGTCAGCACACGGCACAGGGGGAAGGTGTCGAGGTGCTCTGGTCTCAATTCTTCCACAAGCTGAGACAACTTTTTAACCTTTCTATGCCTCCCTACCCCTAGTGAAGGAGATAAAATCTGTCATTACTCCCACACTTTTTGTTGCCTATATCGTGTATATATATAAGTTCTTAGGCTGAGTTTCTTATCAGGGATAAAATAGTATCTTGTAAATGGGGCCAGTTCCAATGTCAGAGGTCCTTGGTGAACTGCTGTACAATTATTAATGAAGGGTGAGGTGAGGAGGGACATCAGCACATACCAGTGCTCAGAAATTCAGAAGCTGCCTAACTGGAGACTTTCTAACTATTTTTTGACTGCTTAAAGCCCACCAATATATTTAAAACTGAAAAATCAATCTTTTCTAATGTATCTGCCTGTTCATCTGTGTAGGTTTTTTTTGCATTACCATTGGATCACAATATCAGAACAATTTTCACACAATAAAATCAATAACAGTGGTGTTATCTCTCCCTTCCCTTGCTGGTTTTTCTCCTTTTCATTCCTTCTCTTGTGCAGGCTTCAAGTTCGTCTCCTCCATGCTGTGAACATCAGCACTGCCCCTCAGATGGCTTGGCTGAGGAAGGGAACCCATTTCACCTGAAAACAAGGTGCACAGAGAGTGAGATTTCCCCTTTTACTGCAGCCACTGTGTACTCAGCCACTGTGTGATGAGGTGTTCTTGTATTAAGAGAACAGAAATTTGGGAAAAAATAAACCCCTTTGCTTTCTAGCTGTTCTCAGGGATTAGAAAGGTTGTGTGTGACTTGGTTTGATTTCTGATTAGATCCAGTTCTGTACTCGAAGTCTGGTTATGTGCAATAAATCTTAGTTACAGCAGTAGTGTGGCTTACGCTGTTATTCTGGTCACATTCAGGATCACAAATTCCTAATTAAAACTGTTTACCAATTTGACAGTGTAAGTCTGGACAAGTTCAATAGGAGCTTTCATGAACACAGATTCACAAATAGTGCAGTTTATTGACACAACAAGTTTTAGATTCTTCTTAGAATGTTGATGAAAAATTTACTAGACTTGCAAAATATAAATTCATAGTGTTTTGTACAAGTGTTCCTGGGTAGGTTATGATGCAGTCAGGACACAAATCTTATAGCAAAATGCCATCCCTCCTTTGGGGAGCAGAGAGGAGGGAGCCCTCCAACCAGTCTGTAAGGTGATTGTGTTCCCAGCCTCTGCCACGAAGAATTTAAAATGTCAAATCCATGCTTATGGGAGATGTGGAGGTGAGACTGTAGTCAAACATCTTGTTACTGCTTTCATAAAGCATGAGGGAGAGGGGGGACGGGCAGACGCTTTATGTGTAAATGGTTTGGATGGGATTGGAAAGGATCTTAAAGATCATCTATTTCCAACCCTGCTGGGTTTATCTGCTCCACTGGACTTCAATCACCTGCTGACCTGAAGCAGTTTGAAGTTTTTAGATGGTATTTTTTTTTTGAGCTTTGTATCTTTTTTTTCTGTTTGCTATTTTTTTTCCTAGTTTGCCAAACTCTCCTGACTTTTGCATTCTCTCTGTGTGTGACGAGGGCGGCTGTGTGAGCTGCTCAGAGAATAATTATCCTTGCTGAGACCCGAGGAGGCAATTTATCATGTCAGACTAACAATGGCTGCAGATAGCACAAGGAAGACTACATAACTAAGCATTGAAAATTAAGCACAGAGTGCACTGAATTTCCCTGGTGAATATAGAATTTGGGGTCGTTATCTCACATTTTTGCTGAATATCAGTGGACTTACTTTGAGGCTAACTGATGCATCACTTTGGCTTTATTTCCATCTGCCAGGAAAACACAGGATTTATGGCTATTCCAAAGAGCCCATCAAGCAATGCTATGAATAGTATCAAACAGTCTTTTTGCTAAATCCTGCTTGCCTTGGGGGTATGTGTAATTATCTCTTCTGATATATTGCATATTGAATAGTATTTATTTTTATTGTGCTGTGCAATAGTATGTTCCCATTCCATTTATTGGCATCTTGCAGATAAATGACAATTTAATATAAACTTGTTATTTATTCCAGAGGAAGGCTTCTCTGAGTGCTTGGATCTGGATAAATAAACTTCATTTACAGCTCCTGTACTGATGGGCTCTTTCCTCCTTTCAGACCTGGCGTGCAGCAGGAACACCCACACCAGGTCTGCGCCTACTCCTGCGAATTCTCAGGCCCCAAATTCAGAATCTGCTGAATTCTGTGGCAGGCAGGGATACAGTTTATATAAACTGAGAGAGGTTTTTTTTAGGGCTGCATGGAAGAGAGTTGTTAATCAGTTCAGCATGTCGGATATCAATGGAAAGGAAGGAAATAAAACCTGGAAGAAATCTCCTTTTCTAAGGGCATTTTGTATTTACATACATACATCTATATATACATATATACATACATACATACATACGTACGTACATATATATATATAATATATGTTTTCGAGTATATGTATATTTTTTATCCTTCTTTTAAAGCCTCGATAACTTTGATAAGAGGTTTTGAAGATGTTTTCAAACAGTGTTTCTGTGAGTAAATTCTCCTCTATCATTAAGAATGATGAGCTGAGAATTTGGGAATTCATCTTGATAATATTTAAAGATAAACTGATGTGATATAAATTGAACTTCCATGTAATGTGAAGGGTATTTTAAAATTAAAAAAAACAAACAAACAATTCCAAGGATAAAAGTAATTTGTCATTTTAAATTTGCCATTTAATTTGAGATTGGACCTTAAAAAATGATCTTAACTCACAAAACTTCTGTTTCAGATGTCTTCATAAGCTATTGGTAGAAATCTGGTCTCTTCTGTCTATCTCTTTTTCAGGTGAAAGAATATTTTCACCTATTTCACAGGAAGGACATGGAAAAAAAGCAAAATAAATTTTTCAGAACCTTAGAGTGAAAAAATTTAAGAGCCAGAAAACGAGCAAAACTTTTTTTATTGTTTTTCAAATACAGCTGGAAAAATTCTCAAAAAATGTGCTACAATGGATGGGAGAAGTTCACTAGGGGAAAGCCACAACACAAAATGAATTTATAATTGAAAGAGTAATGCCTGTGCACTCAGGGGGATCTGTATGTGAATAACTGTGTCAGGGCAATATCCTCAGAAAATGTAATGTCAGGAGAGAGAATTTCTGTAATGAGCCTCTGTGTGCATCAGTACTCATCTGGGTGAATTGTTCTTTAAGGGCTGGGTTGTTGCACAGATTTCCTGCCCATGGGAGGGAGAGGAGATGTGTCACATCACTCTCACACTCCTCTATGGATGTGAAGTGGAAAGGTGAGGTCTTGGCTCTGTCCTCCCTCCCTGCTGCCTCATTCAGGGTGCTGCCCAGGCTGTAAATCACTGCGCCACAGAGAGAAAAGAGAGTGATACCTGGAGAGGGACCTCAAGAGCAGAGCCTTGTGTTTGCACCTTGTTTTAAGACCACACCTAATGCTGACACTGAGCCCCTCACCCTGAGGTTCCACGCTGTTCTCACAAGCAGAACTTGTCTTGTTAAGATATCCTTGTGCCCGGATTCTGGCAGTGTGACAGCCTCCCTTCAGCTTGGTGAAAGTGGGAGCACCAAAACTCCGTACCTTCACAAAGCTCCATCTGGAGATTCACACAGTTTAGTAGCTCCTTCACTTTCCACTGAACTGAAAATCTTCTGTGCCGGCTGGCCAGAAGCCATTTATCTGGAATTCACATGGACTTTCATCATCTGCAAGAGTTTTCTATTCAGGCCCATGGTGAGTTTGTGAGATTGGACCATAAGACTTCATGGTACAAAATCAGACCCAGTCTGACTCTAGAATCCTTGTACTTTGGAAATTTGAAAGGCATGTGAAAAGTTAAATTAGACTTAACACAACAAGTGATGTGTTCCTCATGAAATTCAACAACTATGCTTAGCACAGGAAAGTTGTGGAAATATTCTTTATTAAGATGTTAAAAACTCTTTGAGGCTGGAATAGTTACAGGATTAATCAAGACTTGTGCTCTGTGGAAAACTGGAGGCCTTGCAGGCCTGTGTAACTTGCAGGCAGCTCCTGATTTCCATGCTTGCATGAGAGTTACTGATGGGCCAAGAAGAGCTTCATAAGTTTGACATAAATTATAGGATTAAGAGATTCACCTTTTTACACAGAACACCTGGATTCAGAACTAGAAAATCAGTGAAGAATCTCAGCTGTAGGATAAAGAGTTATGTGTATCACAATATCAGGGCCTGCTGTGAAGTAGAGAATATTTGCTCAGTGAAGCAGTAGCTCTGAAACACATGATTTGAGGTTTTGTTTTCAGTAAAGGAGAGGGGAGGAAGTTGCAGATTACATACAACTATGCTAACCTGGAATGAGATTCTAAGAAAATTACATTTTTGCATTTTTGAAGTAAAATGGCTGCAATGCTTCAACATAGGCCTTCACTCTGTGACTCCCGTAATTGCCAGTGTGGTGTAAAAACAGTGATGGGTTTTGTGATGTTTCTACTTGGCTGTCATGCTAAAAATACAGTTTCAGTCTTGCTTTGCTGTTTTCATGCCCCTAATCTAGAGAAGTTATAGGTCTTTAAAATCAGTTATGGACTGAGTTGCATCCAGGGCCCTGGCACAGGGTGCCCAGGGATGCTGTGGCTGCCCCATCCCTGGAAGTGTCCAAGGCCAGGAAGGAGAGGGCTTGGAACTTGGGATACTGGAAGGTCTCTGCCCATGGAAGGGAGTTGGAGCAGGAAGAGATTTAGGGTCCTGTCTAAATCATTCTGTGAATTCAAAATTTCAAAAGCTAGGTTATGTTTTAAGTTTCCCTTGACAGATGGTAATTTTATAAAGTCAGGCTGTTGACCATCTAGCTTATTAAAAACAAACTTGAAGCACTTGTTTCTCAATTTATGCTTCAAAGTCCTGGTTATAGTCTAGTCTCTATCAATATTCCATTTTGGAACAAAGGGTAATTGTTTTTGATGCATAAAATAATTTGTTTTAGTTGAGGATTTCTTAGCTTCAATAGAAAACTCTTCCTCCCTTCCCAGCCCAGGGACTAACAGGAATAATCCCCCACAGTCATTTGCAGGCATAATGAATTTTATAATTTGGTAGGTAGAGAATTCGTTGCTGGACTGTTAGAACATTACAGTTTACCAAGATGCCTTAGAGTAGTATATGATTTTGTGAATATTTCATTAGCATTCCCACTTCAGTGAAGGTTGTTTCAATTTTAGAATAAAGAAATAAAACTGCCTCAATCAATCAATCAATCAATCAATCAATCAATCAATCAATCAATCAATCAATCAATCAATCAATCAATCAGCTTTCTGTCTCATGTTAGGTTGGATATTGGGTAAGGGTTCTATTCTTAGAGGGTAGTTGAGCTGTGGAACAGGTCCCTCAAGGGACTGTTCACAGCAGCAACCAGAAGCACTTTAATAACATCCTCAGGCAAACAGTTTGATTTTAGGGCTGTCCTGTAGTGGGCCAGGATCTAGAGTGAGCCTTGTGTGTCCCTTCCAGCTCAGGATATTCTGTGATTCTTTGATTCTGGGATCTAGGTCATGACTCAACCAACTTTCAGGCTCCAGAAGCTGACTTGAAACATAAAGAACTCATAAGAGGTTGTGAGGTTTTCTAGGTGAGCACTTCGCCCAGCACTGTCAGCTAGCATAATCCAGGGCTGTCTGCATCATCCAAGTGCAATTTTGTCCTGCAAGCCTGAGTGCAGTTTCCTCTTGTTCACAATTCATGCACTTTGAAGTCCTCCAAGCAGGGAACATTGCTTTGCATTTCACACTGTGTTTTGTGTCCTGTCCCCACCACTTCCCCTATGTGGCATTGCTTCCTGCTTGCTCTAAACACTGAAAATTAATGCAGTAAGTGATGTGCACTCAGAACGAATGTATTATATAAATGGACAGACAAAATTTGATTATTCCTGTTTAACAGCTGGGGAAATTGGGATGGAAAAAGTTCAGGAGCTAATCTAAAGCTGCAGAAGTAGTGGCAGAAAAAAGAAATTCCAGGATCACAGTTTCAAGCCACGCAGGCCTTCCTCAAGATTTTAAGAGTCATATTTAATTGATGAGCTGATAGAGGATGAAGCAGAGTTTGCCATCAATTACAGAGCAACATTATTGTGTCTAACTTTGCTAGGACCCTGAATGAACCAAAGGTCTGTGAGGGCTGAAAGGGCCCCAGTCAATTCTGCTAGCTTTGTAATTCTAAAACAGAAAATTCTTCTAAACTATATTTATGCTAAATTTCATGGAACCTGATGACCTCAATTAAAACCTCTCAGAGGAAATCAGAAGTGCCAGCAAGGTCCTGCAAGATGAATGCCTATGGCTTTCTCCTGCTAACTGCTGATAGGAACTTGATGATTTTAAAAAAGATTTTATAGTGCTGCTGCTGCTGCTGTTTTTTATTGGAGGTGTCAGAATGCCAGTAGCGATAATGTCTCCCTGAATGAGCAGCTTGCTTTCTCTGGTTGCTTTCCTAGAGCACATAATAGACATCATTAGCATCCAGATAAATCTCCCTTTATGGTGCATTTGGGCACAGAGAATAAAGTTGTGTTTTCTTGAAGCGCCCAAGATTATTTCTGTTATAATCTTGGACAAAGGCGCACAATTTTGCAACTTTACTGGCCTTTGTTAAGCAAGCCAGCAATTTACAATAAGGAAATAATTTCTTAAGAATAGATGTAGCTTTACAAAGAGGAATAAAACTTTCTTACCATTGGCTTTAAAATATATATATACATATATATGGTATATATATACCATAACTTGTTGGATAAGAAGTCAAAATCAGACGCAAGAAAAGGCATCAAACTCAATCATAATTATTATGTTACTGAATCAATGTGTGTAGAAGAGCCAGAATATAAAAGTATTCTTTGCACTTCATGTTACTCAAGATTATCTTCTTGAAAATATGAAGAAATGAATCTGTTTTTCTTTTAGTGTCTTAGCAATTTAAGCTTAAACTTTTTTTAATTAATAAACTTTTAAGTATGCCAAAGAAGAAATTTACTTAAAAAATTAACAAAAATCCCGAACTTGCTTAGTTAATATTATGGTAGAAGGAGTTATTTCATTTGCTTAGAATTAAAGTCAAGACTTTGAAGATGCCATAATATTTTTCTTTATTTTAATTATAAATAATGATATCTGAACATATCGTGATTTTGCTTGTGATAAGCAAAAGCCTAGTAAAAAATCCACTGTGACAGGAACCTTTTCAGCAAGGACGGAATTAAAAAATGTGATTCTGGGAAAAAGTATTTTTAATTGCATGTTTATTATGATGCTTAGGACTTGAAAATTATTTGTCTAATTAGGATGAAGTTTAGGCATATTTTAACTCCATTGACCCACAATATAAACATGTTTTGGTTGAACACAGAGTTTGTTTGAACAATCTTAGATCCTCCCAATCACAAATATGCAGCAACCACAGTCTTAAACTGTTCATTTAATGTTAATCAGAGACACTGTAATGTGGAGCCAACCAGCTCTAAGGGACATGACCTTATCACAGTGGACAGATGGCAAAAAAATTTCAAGCCGTGTTAAACCTTTTTCTTCAACACTTTTTTGTTCTTAACATATTTATTGCTGACACCATATATCAATGTTATAGCTTCTGTTCAGGTGAATACGATCAGTTGGCAGTAATGGGTTCAGCTCTGGGAACCTTCCAGACATTGCTTTTTGAGCTGTTTCTGTAAATTCAGTGTCTGGAAAAAAACAAGGAGAAAAAGACAAGTTAGGGAGGGAGAAAGGCTGTTGGAAACCCTTCAGCTCTGCTTAATTCTCATGCAGAGAGGAGAATGAATTAATGCAGACACCATGTTTTCCTGGGTTGGATGTCATATTTTCTTGTGATTGGGAAGATCAGCAGCAGTGCAGGATGTGTGGAAGAGAGTGGGGGAAAAACAGAAAACAGG
The DNA here is from genome assembly GCA_013397245.1 of Thryothorus ludovicianus. NCBI lineage: Eukaryota > Metazoa > Chordata > Aves > Passeriformes > Certhiidae > Thryothorus > Thryothorus ludovicianus. The sequence goes on along the minus strand of VZTB01009779.1, from coordinate 54,154 downwards.
AAAAAAATATACTTGAAAATGTTATACTGGGCTCTAGCAATACCTGTTAAATGTCTTTTACTTTTGCAGGAGAGCAGTGTTTCCTGCATTATCACGGAGCCACCATTTCTCCTTTGATGTCTGTCACCCCAGTTAAAGAGCTGAGTGTGGTTTGAAGGCACAGTGGGAAACATGCCTTAATAAATGCAGTTGCAACTGGGTTATGTGACTTTATGGATGCTCTGTGTAACTGTGCAAGCAATAGATGTATTTCATGTGTGTCAAAATTTCCATCCCATTTCTTTTTTCCACATTTTTCCTCTGTTCTTGAAGACAGAATATGTTGGTGCTTCTGTCACTGTATTTCTGGGATGAAGAATTGTTGCTTCCTATCTCCAATTCAGCAAATTCAGGAAGGAATTTTCAGGTGGAATAGCACTTTTTCATAGGCAGATATCCTCATGATACATAAAAAAATTTTTAAAAGTAACTTTGCAATTTCTCTGAGCCAAAAACAAAGTCAGCTGCAACTACTCTTGCTTCCTACCTGGTAAATATCTTGGCTGATATTTATCTGGTATAAATTTGGCATATGTTCTGCATGAGAATTGTGAACACCGGTAGGAAAAAATAAGAGCATCCCACCCAGAGAATCATAACTCAGAGATCCTAAGAGCAGATTTACAGAGAGAAGATGGAAAGTGGAGTGAGAATTGCCTGTCTCAGCAGAGAGGAGCACTCATCCCTGAGAAGAAGCATCCCTGCAAAGTTGTGTGGTTGCAGAAGCATCACACTGCAAGTGCACAGCATGTGTTCTGGTCTGAGACACTCACAGTAATTAAGTTGTACATTCAATTAAACTGAATGCGCCAATAACTTTTTAAAATACAAAGCGCCCATACCTTCAAGAAGGAAAAAAATACTCAGGCTCCCTTTACAGGCCAATAAACCTACAATAAATGTTCATGACTGGAGGCCCAGATCTTTATTTGCGGCCACAAAGCAGCATTTCCATTAGTTTAAGCACAGTCATGCTGATTTCTGTTGGTTGAGGATTAGATCATGAAAACTCTAGATAGTACTCCTGTGCCACTTGTAGAAGGTGGCAGAGGGCAGTTGCTCTTGGTCATGTTTTGGGAATCAGGGACCTACTTTTAATCTTAGTTCTAAGTATTTTTTATTTCCCGAAGGCCTTTCAAAATTAGACAAGCAAAAGTTAAACAAAAAAGAAAAGTCAAAATTGATCCAATATGCTCTATATTGAAAGAACATTTGTCAAGCTCTCTCACTAAGAGTTCCTGAAGAATACATCAGGCTGATTCTGTAAAACAGATGAGGTTTTCTCACTTAACTTTAGTCTTCTAAAAATCAAGAGAATTGACAGCACAGAGAAAATCAAAGTACCTCTTTCAAACTGTTAATAATTAAGTTGGTGCAGCTACTGAATGCAGTAGTTGCACAGAGAGGCTTGCCTAAAAACTTATATCAGTTTCAGAAATTTGTATTTAACAGAGTTGAACCGCACTCAAATTGAAATACAAGGTCTTTTCATCCTTATGGAAAGCAGCCCCTTCTCTCTTTCTTGGCCCAAATCTTGAGTCTGTAGAACCATAGAACAATTTAGGTTGGAAGGGTCCTTAAAGATCCTGTGGATCCAATCCCACTGCAACGTTGTGAGGGGCAGTGAGCTTTGCTCTTCACAAAGTGATCCAACAACTCACAATAACTCTGGTGATGTAGGAGTACTAACAGAGATATTTTCAATATATTTTCATGCTCTAAGCTGTCTGATTTTTTCCTCTCTGTGTTTCCTGTGTTAGTTTAGAAGGCAAATTGAAAGAAAATGAGCCTGTCTATATACTGTGCTATCAAAGACTTCCAGGAAATCTGATCCTACTTTTGAATAAAGACTCAGCTTCTGCTGTATTTATTACTTCTCCTGTTGGTTTTCCTCAGACTAATAATCCTTGGTATGAAAAAGTAGGGATCATTCATCATCCCCAATAAAACAGAGCAATTGAATGGAAATAACACTCAGACAGACAGCAGGCCAAACCCAGAGCCTTTGAGTTTTCCTTTTAGATGAGAAATCAGTGACCTGGGATGTGGAGTACCATGGCAGGATTGAGGGGAGGAGGGAGCTGCTCCTCACGGCAGTCTTTTGGGATGTGGTGTGACTGTGATTACCCAGAAAACACAACTGAATGCAAAGTGGCAGGGCAGGCTGGGGAGCTGCCGTGCTGCTGAACCAAAACTGAAGGAAAAGGTGCTGTTGAGCGAACTGGAAAGATGAAATGTGTACTTGGCTGGAATCTATAATAAAGCTCACCGCGATCAGTTTGGCAGCAGAAACCAAACGGCTTATCAGGAACAACGTATTCCCATGTAGTGGAAGGCAGGCAGGGCAGTAACACTGTGATTGCAGAGCAGGATATGTAAAAATGCATAAAAACTTTCTCTTTGTACCTAAATCAGTAGGAGGCAGATATCCCCCTGCACTCACAAGAAGAGACTGATAGAGTCATCCTGGCTTACACAGAGTAGAGCACATGGCAAATGGGAATTTCACAGAAAAGCTTTTTATTTTCTGTTTTAAAGAGATTTTGACAGCTAAGACCAAGCTGTTCTGTAAACTGTCAAATGTCCAAATAGTTTACCTAAAAAAATAAAACTAATAAAGGACTTTAGAAATTAAAGAACTAAACATTTGCATTGTCTTTTGCACCAATAAATAATTTCAATACATGGAATCTTATTCAATTTTCCATGGGTAAAAATTTTTAGTGGATGAAAAAATTTTCTGACCTCTTTTAAATTGGCATAACCATCCATAATAATTTAAAAGTCCTGAAACAAAACCACAACGAGCCACAATTTCTCTATCTGTAGATCATTCATAGTCTCTATAGTATTATTAAACTATTGTTAAGGTTGGAGAATGGTGATTGTGCACTTTACTTAGATTTCATAGAAGTAAGTCGAAAATACAAATTCAAAAACTTAATTTTTTCCTAGTGGAAACCCTTTCTTAACCAGAAGTACAAAGCAACTTTAGATTTGGTAATAAAAAAAAAAATTGTTGATTACAATTAGTGTTGGAAAAAAGCAAAAAATTCAGGGACCAGGGAGAACTTAGAGTCCCTTCCAGTGCCTAAAGGAATTCTTCCCTGTGTGGGTGGTGAGGCCCTGGTATAGGGTGCCCAGAGAAGCTGTGGCTGCCCCATCCCTTGAAGTGTCCAAGGCCAAGTTGGACAAGGCTTGGAGCTACCTGGGGTAGTGGAAATTCCCTGTCCATGGATGGGTTGGAGGCATCTTTACAGTACCTTGCAACCCAAACAACCCAAAACTTCCTATAATTTTATGTATAAGTGGCATAAACAAATATGAACAATTTACTCACTCAGCCTGCCCCTACCAGGAGTTCCTCCACTGAATGCCGTGACCCTCTAATACAGAGCAGCACTAATTACCGGGTAGTGATTGTCTGTAATTTCATGACATGATTAATGAGCCTGATCTTCCCCTGTATGATCATTAACTGGAACCGCAGCCAGTAATTTTGCATGGATTTACTACTCCAACTGCTCAAACTTTGCCCAAGATACATACGAGATATGGAAAAATTGAGGCACGTTTTAGTCAATGGATTAGAGTTCAGCTCTCAAGAAATTGCAGGGCTGATGCTGAGCTCAGCAGAGCATTTGCTGCCATAGTGTGGCCTGCAAGAACTGGAGGCTGCAGAACATTTCCAAAAGGTAAGAAAGATCCTTCAAATCCTTCAAGCCTGCTATGCAGTTACTGAAGATTTACAGGATATGTTTTCCATCTTTTGCAAAACAAGGTTTTGAGATAGAAATGATATTGGGTTGGACCAGCAGCTGGCTCCATCAGGCATACAAGCTGAATTAAAAAAAAAAAAAGTAAAAGAAAAAATAGTTCTCTGTAAGCTAAACCAGATAGTTGGTAATCCAGACTCATGTCAGAGCAGAAATATATATATAGCTGTTTTATCCTCTTTTTTTTTTTTTATTTATTAACTAAAATTGCAAGTGGAATAAAGAAAAGTGAGAAATGATGATGCGAAACCACAAATTATATAAATATGCAAGAAAGGAGCATACAGAGCAGATAGTTCACTTGTACTGGCAACACACACAACCCAGAGGAAGAGATGTTGTAAATTGTCAGGAAAAATATGTTGAAAAACAGATATGCAATTGACTCCTTTTTAAAATATCATATCAATGCCTCAAAAATACAAAGAAGCCAAGCCAGTGAGATTTCTACAGGAAGAGAGAAGTAAAAAAAAGAAGTAGCAAAGAGATAAAAGCTGCTGCAGATGTAAACAGTGAACTGGGTAGAAAGAGACAAGAGAAGGGCATGAGAATTGAAAGGATTAAAATATGTAGGTGTAAAGGAAAGGAACATTAGCAAAGCATTGTGTTCTGTGTGCCATTAGGGGTTTGATCAGCTCTCAGCTGCTTTGATGCAGCCCACACCACTGCTTGTATAATGGGTAAAAGTGGAAAAAAAAAAAATAGAAGGTGTTCAATCAGTAAGAGCTCCATAAAAAATACTGCATTGAGGGGATGGTAAGCGGAGAGAGGAGGTGTCTGAGCTATTAAAAAGGAGGATGTTTACAGGCAGAATCAGCACCTGAGTTTTGCTAGTCAACAGAGACTGGTTCAAAGCCCAGGAGAGGCATTTTGGGCTGGACAATGACAGAAACAATCTCATTTACCAGCCAACAGAAAAACACTGAAGAGTAGAAAAGATGAGTTATGCACAATGTAGAGTCTCTGTGAACGATATGATACAATAAATGGCAGGAACAACTGAGTACAGGAGAGAAGAACAGGACAATGATGTTGATCACATCATTGCAAACAACATACCCATGTAGCACTGCCCTTCCATAATGGTCCAGAGAAAATATGAAAGGCAGGGGAAAATGGTCTTTTTATGACAGTGACTGTTTCTCACATGGAGAATCCTAAGAAGAAAAAGAATGGTGTGAGTGCTTTTCCAACAGCTGGGAAAAGTTTTGGAAAAGGCAAATTTATTTAAAAAAAGTCCCTTAAAGAAGAAATTACCACAGCCAAATGCTCCTTAGGTCTCTTCAACTGATTTACAGCAATTTGATCTGGACTTTACTGAAGAACACAGCAGCATTAATTTTCTTCTGACAGTTTCTCCTTTTAAATGTGGAAGCAAAGAACACATCCTGGTAGGTAAAAGCAATATTTTTCCCAGTCTGTAGCCTAAAGCTCCACATCCATCTTGATAAAACTGTCCTCTGCATTTAATATTGCACTAATTCAATCTCCCCATCAAGGATAATCATGCTTAATTCTAATTGCAATTAAAACAGTAAAAATCCAATATAAAATATGTATTTGCAAATAAAATACTTCAGCTCAAAAACTGTGCTCAGCACAAGGTAAAATTCTTGACTCATGAAATAATGTAGATGGGTGGAATCCATAGGTACAGGAGTAAACTCTCTCATTCAGTGGCCTGTTCCCACTTAAACAAAATTATTCTTTAGCATACTATTGTTTATATCACTTGTTTATAACTACAGTGGATGTTAATATTTTCCCACATATTTTCTACTTGTTAATTTTTCTCTTTTGCTTCAATATTTCTGCTTCATCCTGTCAGTTCTTCTTCCATCTTCAAGCTAAATTGCATACTTATGCCATAATTTGTCATGGTAGAAAAGGAGAAGTTTGCAAAAAACCAGAAATTCTTATTATCAAACAGGTTCAACAATAATTAGAAGTTGATTTGTGAGTACAGAATGTAATGAAAGTAGCTAGTGCTTATGTCATTCATCTCCTTTGCCATTTTTCTGGAAAAAACCCTGAGCCCTTCCACTGTTCCCAGTAATTCCCAGTTCTCCATTTCCCTCAGTACTCTAAGCTTATTCATAAACAAATACAACTCTGCCTAATGCCTCCTCCCAATGCCTAAACTCTTCCCTTCTTCTCTGTGTATAGATTTTTTGATTTATACCTGGGAAATCTCTGCAGGCAGTCTGCAAATATGCAGATTTTGATCTGCTGTTAACATCCAAATTTAAATGGAAGAAGGCTGAGAGGTTTCTACATTTTCTCAAGTAGTAGTGTCCAATATTTTCTTCACCCAGACGTATAGGAACTTGATATCTTTCAGAATGCTGTCTTCCTCTCAAATTTCATTGAATCTGACAAGAACATTAAAGGATATTAGAGGAAGTTAAATTTACTGACAGCTGGACAGGCAGAATGAGATCGTAACTGCAGGAAACCTTTTCCTTTAGGAAACCAGGCTAAAATCTGTCACTTCAGCAATGCAAGGTCTGGTTCTTCGGGGCAGCTGAAGAATTCTTCCAGAGTTGAAATACATGGGCATGATGGTACAGTGCTGGCAGGACTGGCTGACACACAAAATGATTGCATCTCCCTTTGGAGATGCCTCAAAAAACCTGGAAAAATGCACCCATGGGAATCTTGTGATGTTCAGCAAAGGGAAAGGCGAAGTCCTGAGCCTGGGAATCACTTTTTTTCTGTAGTAAAGGACTTCAGAGTTCTAGTGAACAACAAGCTGAATAAGAACCATCAATTTCCCCTCTGTGGAGTTGTCATAGAAAATCTGAGCAATAAAAAGTCCTCCTCAGTGAGGGCATTAGTTAAAAGAGAGGTAGGAAACATGCTTTATTTTCACAGATTTTATGATGTATTTTTAAAGAATTCTGATCATAGAGAGAAAAAAATTAAGGAAATAATGTCATCTTTCGATAAAATTTTCCTTTCCATGGTACATTTGTGCTCTCAGATGTTTTAAATAAACAACTTTGTGGCTGGACTTTTTTCTCATGCTGCCTTGCACACATAGGAAAAGCTCAACATAATGAATATTTGCTGAGACACTTCATTAACCTCCTTGAAGCCATCTTAAAACCCCTGCTGATGTAGAAAACTGAGATTTCAGCAGCTGTATGCTGAACTGACTGCTGCAATTGTCTTGAACAGTCTCAAGTAACCTCTACAAGTGGTGTCTGTTTGCTCAATAGGTGTCATTTTATATTTTGGTGTCAACTACCTTCTCTTTTTCTGCACTTTAGGCAATGGTAATTATAATAATCATAATAATAAGAAGCATAGTAATCATACTAAAAGATTTTCTGCAAGTACACAATGTATAATTTTAAGTATACTGTTTGAATCCACTCCTGTTAATTTCTAAAAAGGTTACAGTCAGAAACTGCAAAAATTGTTATGAATGAACCCCTTTAACTGCTCTCCATAATCTTCTGTCCTCCCCTACACCTACTTTTCTTTTCACATTTAAGTTACTGAGTTCTTTCCTCCTTCTCAGTGCCTGGCTGTGGTTTATTTATTGCACAGTTTTCTTTCTGGCCCTTGTTTTCTCCTCTGTGATCTGGTGGTTTCTGCAATTGTCAGAGACACAATTTAAGAGGTTTTATCATGGAATTGCAGAATGGTTTGGGTTGAAAGGGACCTTGAAGATCACCTACTTCCAATCTCTCCCGTGGAGGCCACACCTAATGAACTGTCAGGTTAAAGTGATGCCCTCAAGGTCAGAAGTGTTAAAAGAGTTATTGGACTCTAGCACGAGGGGGAAAAGCTCCTCTTTACCCTGATGTGCTTTGTTTAATTAGAGGTTCTTAGAGGGAAACTATAAAGTGTTTAATTCCATGTTTGGGGGCTAGAAAAGAAAGAGCTCCTTGATCTTGCACAAAGGCACTGACTCTTGATATCTGTATGGAATACACCAAAGGAAAGGTTGGCAGTGATGTTTGACCACTCCACAAAACAGTCAGACTTGATAATTACAGCCTGAGAGCAAGACAACTCCAACTTTTATGTTTTCATGTATTTAGGTGATGTCACAGTGAGGCTGTAAATACCTGCATGACCTGAGGTTGGAATAGAGAAATTTGGAAATCCTCTAAGAGATTGGAAAACCCCTGTGCCTCCAAATCTGGGAAAATTGTTTGCATGCAAGGCATTTGTGCATTCTCTGTAGGCAGAAGAGCTTTTTGTACCTTCTTTCATTAGAAAGTGTAGGTATGCTACCCTCTTTTCAAAAATTATTTTCTTCTCCTTACTTTTTGTGAGACTGAGTGGTCATAAACCCTTGCTGGAAAGGGACAGAAGTACAGTAGAGGGATCACAATCAATGAGCACAACTTAAGCTGTCTCGATTTCTCTGTGGAATTCTTCAGTTTGAGGGAGATGAAATGGAAGAATCCAGCACTCCCTGCTCTAATAAATATTTAGGATCTTGTTCCCATGACTGAAGAGCTTTGATACAGATTCTTGCCTTGCTGAGAAAAATTTTGGCTCCTCTGTCACTTCAGGGAACAAAAGTGTGAGACTGAACTCCTGAGAAAGTGGCAGGGAGGGAAGAAACATTCCCTGAGGGTGAGTGAAATTACAAGTCCAGAAATCATAAATTTTAGCACCTGCTGTTTTATGGCAATTGATGATTGTTTTTTATTTTTTGTTTCTATCACAGCCCTCATGATAAGAAAATTCTCCTTGCTATTCCTTTAGGAGGTAAGTACCACCTATGAGCTTCATGGAGAGTTATTCCAGTGAGACATGAGATGAGAACACAGCTGGCTGATAAAACTGAGCTGCTACAATTTCACCACTGGGGCTTTTGGCTGGCTTGATGCAAATTGGATGCTTCAGAAGGCCACGTGTTACAGGGATTCCTATCCTTAGTTTCTCATGCATATGCTTCCATGAAAAAAGTCTGAAAAAAGAAGTTTTTCTTCCACAAATAATGTTTTGGATGCATGTGGGTTGTTGGTTTTATTTTCTTTTGTATTGTTATTTGTGGTTTTGTTTTTGCTTGTTTTGTTGTTTGTGATTTTGTTTTGTTGAGTTTTGGTTGATTGGTTTTTGTGGATTTTATTTGTATTGAAGTTTTGGGCTTAGGAATTTTTTTGCCTGGAAATAATACTTTATCACCATTTTCCTCTAAATTTAGGAAGTACAGGAAAAGGAGGTGAAGAAAAAAAGAAGACAATCAATATTATCACACTAGTCTCCATCCAATAGTTCAGTGAGCTTTCTCTTTTCAGAACATGGGTCCTTCTGATGGGTTCTGACCTTTCAGATGCTGTAGTGCTAAGAATAATGACTGGGAATTGTGTTACCATCACATTTTAAATCTAAAGATCATGAAGTTTATCAGCAAAATCTTAGAAATAAACAACAAAATCAAGAACTCAACAACAAAAAAAAAAATTCTGAAAGAGGCAAATAAATAAATAATAACCCAAAATCCAGCAAGTTTTGAATATCCAGGTTTTGTATGCCTAACTTCAAATGTCATCAGCAAGTATCTTTTTTTTTTAAACATTGGATATCCCTGTTACATTCTGATGCAGCAAAAACTTAATGGCCAGAGCAAAAACTAAAATGTCAGGTTTAAAATATCTAGAAACAATCGCCATCTGTATTATAACCTCCATGGTAACCAGGACTGCAGATTTTCAATTAGTTGACTCCTGTGTGAATCAGACTTTAATTTTTTAGGGAGAAAATACAAAACTCATAACTGGATCAAATCTCCATTGAAGTTGTTGGTGAAGGGGTCTGAAGTAGAAAATCAATGTACAAATGAGCCTAGCAGTAGAAAAGGCCAATCTTTTACATATATACCTAAATATAAATAAGAAAGGAAAATGCAGTGCCTTACTAATGTAGAGATGGCATAGCATGCCTTTCACAGAATACACAGCACAATATTTCAGAAAAAGGAAAAATTTCCAATTTTTTACAGTAGGCTATAGGCCTGGGAGCTTGCCCTCAGAGATTTAACAAATAAGGGCATAGAAGAAGCCTTGCTACAGTATTTAACATCAGATTTCAACCAAGCTGAACTAGCAGGGTACCTTTCACTGAGAAGATAATTGATTTAGTCTGGGGAATATGTTAGAGCTCATTTGTTTGGACTTCAGTGGAACATTTGATATGATATGCATAGGAAATACCAGTGATATTTGAGAAAAAGGGATGAATATTATAATTGCATGACAGATAAGATGGTGGCTATCTAGGCACCCATCATCTTTTTGAAAGTTGAATTTTTTTAGTAGAGAAGATTTATCGATGTTTCTCCAACACTATTCATGACAGATATTGATAGTACTTTTTATTTATTTGTTAATTTTATTTTTATAAAAATTTGATATGAAGTCAAATTAACAATATATGATGAAGTTTAGTGAAATAGTGGTAAGCACTGCATAGCATCTTTCTAGTAGCACATAAATGTAAAGTCTGGNAATTAAAATATTTCTAGCAATAAAACCAGTGAGATTCAGGAAACAGTTGTATGTTTAGGACATCAAGAAGAGAAATAAAACTTATTTTAAAAGATGATTTGTTTATGAAAGAGATTACATGAGAGGGCTGTTGAAAAACTGGTTTTGAGGCAATCCTGGCTTGCTTCTCATTTTTTTTAATGTCTCTGTGTGTTAAAATTAGAGAGTTCTAAAATGTGCCTGAAGAGGCTTATTTTAGAGGACTTTTACTTACTGAATTACACCATGAGAAGTCTTACTGGTAATTAACATACTCCAGACACTGCCGGAAATTAATTTCCACAGAGGCATCCTATGGCTGATGGG
>VZTB01009779.1:2199-43511 GCA_013397245.1 Thryothorus ludovicianus | reverse complement strand
GGATCTCTGCTCATTTGCTTTGTCTGGTCATCCTTTGGCAAGACATCAGCTTTTGGTACTTTCAGTGGAGGCAGGAAAAAAGGCACGTGTTTTTATTTTCTTTTGAGATTAGAAAGGTTTAGAGATCATAGATGAGTTCCACTTTCAATCAAGGCAGATTTACCATCTCTGAAACATGGTTAAATTATTCAGATTCTTGGCTTAAACAAATGCCAACTTTAGGCTTGATGCTAATATTGTGTATTATTATCTGCTTATTTCCTTACTGCTTGTTTGCAGCTGTAATTCAAATTAGTATAGTCAAAATTATTTCAATAACTCTAACAAATTATGGATGTAATTATTACGGCGTGCATCTCAGAACGCAGCTTTATTTACAAAGGACACAGCGTTGATTAAAACAGCTTGAATTATGCTAACTACAACACTGAGCTCTCTTTGCAAAACCATCTGAGGAGCACAGTAATTTGAGTTCAAGGGAGAGGCAGTATTACAAGAAGGCTAATGATAATCGTGTTTAAGGTCATTGGCAACTAAAGTACTTACTGTACAGGAGCCTTCTGTCAGAGACAATTATAGTGAAGGGCCTTTGAATGGGGTCGAAACACTCCGAGTGTGTTTCTGTGACAGCTTTGTTCTTACAATATTTATTCTGGTTTATCTGTAGCTCAGTATTAAATTTAGAGTGTCACGAGCCGAGGGGCTCATGCAAAACTAAATTGACAGTATGCAATGATGTGGTAGTTACACCACAGCCTTTCTAATAATGGCACTGCCTTGTTAGATCAAGAGCATCCCCCAGGACCCAGGAGGCAGCGCCAGTAGTCCTGTTCACATGGATAATCAAAGCACTGTTGACTGCACAAGGATGTCAGAAATAGAGAAAAATCTGCTAGGATCACCTTCTTTTGCATCTGGTCATCAGCCCACAATAGATATTTTTGAGTGGTGTCCCATCATTGCTTGTGGTGGATGTATTTTATTTCATTTCACTTTTGTTGGTGGGGAAGGAGGAAGTGGGTGGGCTATTTTAGCTTCATGTGCTCTGGTGTATCTACATAACTCACAGCCTTCACTTAGTTTAATCTCACCGCAAAACTCGATGTTTCTGTGAATATTTCAGATTCTTTTACAAGTTCTGAACTTTAGAGATTGTTGTTTATATTACCTGCTGTCAAATAGTGACAACAGTGTTTGATGGAACCATGCTGTCTATCGACATACTATTATACAATTTTTTTGCCTTTGAAAATAAATATATTATCATATTACTACTTGTCTGTTAAAATCAAACACGGAGCCAAGAGAGGGTTTTCATGGGAACTCATTAGAAGTGAGTTTGTCTATTCTATTTTTACAGCAGCCATTTTGCAAACTTCAGTCTTTGCAATTTTCATGAGAAATATTAACTCACCTGGGTCCTGTCCTCTATGAGGATTAGTCAGAATTGAAAGGAAAAATTAAAAAAACAGTCTATCATTTTGAAAACAGATTTTTAATTAACATCTGGATGTACGGATTTAAAAGAACCTTGGTATTTTAATGAAAAAATAAGGAAACTCATAAGAATGTTGATTCATCTTCAAACAGGTTAAGGATTAACTTTGAAAAATTGAGATAGGAGCGTTTTCAAATGTCTGACCAACTCCATTATTTGTTTAAAAGTCTTTATTGCAACCCAACGTAGTTTTAAGTCTTATGCTTATATCGCAATTATGAACCAGACCGTCTTATCAAATAATAATTTCTATTATTTTACGCCTTTAGAGAAGTGAGGAAAATAAGGGTAGATTAGACAGTGTATTTCCTTGAGCAGGTATTTCTCAACAGACTATGCACTCAGAAGATATAGGAAGACAAGAAACAAGAAAACTATTTCCCTAGTGCAATGCAAAATTTTTAATATATTTGCTACCTTTAGTCTTCAGCAACTTTACTGGGGCTTTATTTTAAACAAAACAAGCTGAGCTAGCAAAATGTACTTTTAATATAATGGATACTTGAAATTGAAAAATATAATTAATAAAAAACTAATTTTGCATCTAAAAACTATAGTGACAGGCATTTGTATATTTTATTTATATTTGTATATTTTACAGAACCTAATGTGAACGCTTATTACTTTACAGCAAATTTTGATCTACTTAAGCATATGGATATGGGGAATATTCTACTTATTTAATTTTAAACAACAACCAAGGAAAGCAAAATCTAAACCACATACATTTCAGTGTGCATTAGCCACAGATGTCTAAAAATCAACCACTCCCACTGTAGCAAATTCATACAGAATGCCAGGGAAAAAGATGGTGTTTTTTCCTAATGTTTATAGGAAAAAAAAGTCAACTACACTTGCTGTTCCCTGGTGAATGAACATAATTTCCCTGTGTTTAAGCCTGAGTACTTTTTATACTTTTTATGCATTAACACAGTCCCATTTACATGGTTTTGAACAGATGTCAGGCTCAAAAATAATACACGTGGCCAGGGGTTTATTTTTTCATTGAGTGATCCATTTCCTTCTCCAGTGGGGAAAAAAAAAAACAAAGCAGGGAAAAGAGGAAAAGAGAAAACAAGAAAAAACCCTCTCCTTTAGTGCTTGGTCATAAAGGCCGAGCTGGGAGGGCAGAGCCATTTGAGGAGGTCTCACTGCAAGGTTTTGGGCAGCTCTGGGATGCACACACAGCGACTGGCATTTGGTTTCATCCTTAATGGTGCCATCTCCTCAGCACTGACTGAGAGGCATTAAATATTCATGAGTTTCTTAAAGGCTTTTGGGAAGAAAGTGCTGGAAAGGAGCATTAACATGCTGATCTTTTTTTACTAGCCTGTGTCAATGAAGGCATATTAAATAATTAAGTCAATCTAAGCCATTTTTTGCACAGAAGGAGGTTAAGATTAGCAGCCCCTGTGTGCTGGGAGATGCCACCTTTTCCACTGCTGGTGCTTTTAGGCTAAAGAAAACAAACACAGAATGAAGGGGACAGGTTGAGTCTCAATTAAACAAGGCACTAAAGCACCATTTGTTCCATTTTGTGAGCCCCTGTGTTAGATTAGGAGCGCCTTTTTATGGCTCCAGATGGAAATGTGACCTCGTAAAAACCTCTCCATAGACAATACATTCTCAGACCTCCACCTATGAAAAGGCTCATGCAAAAATTAATTGCCCAGAAATTACTTGTTTTACTTGTGAAAATACTGATTCTCAAAGGCTGTCCTCCCAATTCCTGCCTCCTGACACCTCGTGTTATATTTTCCTTTTCTGCGCTGAGCCTCAGAGAGTTGAGGCAGATGGCTCTTGGAGTCTGAGCATCAGAGATGCTGAATCTCCAGGAGGGTGCTTCAAATGCCTTCGGGCATTTGAATCAACAGGACGTGGATAATTTTAACTGAGTCAAAAATGGGCAAAGCATGCGTATCTAAGTCTTGCAAACACATTTTGGGGAGGTCTACTCCCACAGACACTGACACACACACGCAGACACACATGAAAAGGTCAGAGCTACAGGCTGTAAACCATCCGACACCTTCAGCAATGATATTTTACGGTTTGAAATTTTATGTCCTCAGTGGAATTGGGCTACAAAATGCGAAAGATTGCCTTGGAATGATTTTTAAACCTTATCTCATGTAGACATCTGGCTTAGTTTCCATCTTTAAATAGTATTTAACTGTTTGAACAAACAGGGAATATTCCATGTAAAAGAGTTAGAAACTTCCTTCTGTTGAAGTTCACATTTAGAGGTGGATACCACTCATCTGAAGGTTCAAGGGTTTGAAATAAGAAGGAGAAAAGAAATGTAAAATATCTCTCTGACACTGCAGGTGATGGTTGGGCTATTAGCTATTATGGATAGATTCAGGTCTCTAGCCCTCATTCCTCAAAGTAAATTTGACAGCTCTTACAACAGTCCTGAGACAGACTGGAGGAGGGGAGAAATATTAGATGGGAATTGGTTGTCTCACAACTCTTCAAAATGGTTCTGTTGCAGAACAGAAAGCATTTGAAGTCTATCAACACGTTTTTTCCTCTCAAATATATTTTTAATACTTGCTTTATTTTTATACAACTTGTTAATTTCCACATATTTAACTGACAACTCAACAGAAAACTTCACTTAAAGGGACTGATTCTAACTGGATTTAAACCATTGTGGTCAGAGAAAACAAAACAAAAAATAATGTATTACAATAGTAAATGCAATATTAACTGTAAAAACTGAAATCTCTGCTTTAAGGATGATCTAAGACAACCAAAATCAAGTTTGTGATGTGACTATCAAATCAATCATTTTGTAACCAGGCTGCTGGCTTGAGAGGTTGCTTCTATGAGTGTTATTTTAATGTTTTCTAAACACAGGATTATTTCTATACCAGCCACAGGAGCACAGGTGCATATTAATTGTCTCTTTTACTCAGCTTGTGATTTCTGTGTAGCATTGTTACCTTCAGCTTTCTTTTTCATTAAAATTTAAGGAGAAAGTCACTTCACTATGATATTCACATTCCAGTGAGATCATTCCTGAAATATTTAAAGTGAATAATGCAAGTTTCCAGAAATAGTGATAAATATAGCCTCAGTCTCCTGACCCCATAATACCTGCAGGTGGGGAAATATACTGGAGGCATTTTAAGATCCACATGCCAGATTGACCCCATTTTTTATATCAAGAAAGAGAGACAAACAAGGACAAAGCCATCAGAAGGTTGTCTGATGTATTCTGGCCACAGTGAAGGTCTTTGCAATCTTTTGCTGAGAGAGCATTTGCAAAGAAAGAAATCCTCACTGTGACACTGGGTTAGAAATATAATCTCTCTGTGCTTTAGTTTTGCATCAGAAGTTGGTGATAATGACTACATCATGTCGGGAAATGTGGATTTAGTATTTTTCATAGAATGTGAAGAAAATAATGAACTTTTTCAGAGATCATCTGTTCTGAATGATCTTTAAATACATCTTGAAATACAGAAAACTTCAAATACTTTATATACTTAGAAAACTTCATTTTCCTGTTTCTCCCCCTGGAGAGAGAGAAAATACAATAAAAACATATTTTATATGCCAGAAGGGTTTTTTTAATACTCTCTTCCCTGCCTTTGTCTCATGGGTTTTTACTGTAGTGTTCACTACATATCTTTTGCCTAGTTATGGTTAAATTACAGGCACTAAGGTAAGAAATAGAAGTTTAAGAGGTGGGTCATCATCCGTCCGAGAGGGTCTAAACTTATGGATCAGAGCTCAATCCATCTGGAGCTGAAATGAAAACTGAAAATGCTTCCTGAAATCTAAGACCCCCAAACTCTCCAGGTGGGGAATATAAACCTCTTCCTTACATTCCTTCTGGTCTGTATGAAGGAAATCCATAAAAACTGGATGGGAAAACTGTACAGAGGACACAGAACATGCTGGAGGGAAGGGGTGCCACCCAGAGGGATCTGGGCAGGGTGGAGGGTTGGGAATGTGTGAAACTCCTGAAGTTCAACAAAGCAAAGGCCAGAACCTAAACCTGGGTTGGAGCAAACCCAGGCATACCCACAGGCTGGGTGGAGAAGTGACTGGGAGCAGGACTTGTGAGTGTTTGTGAGTGAAAAACCCAGTATGGCTCTGCAGTGTGCACTGGCTGCCCAGAAAGCCAAAGAAATCTTGAGTCACATCCTGAGCTGGTTAAGGGAAAGGATTCTCCCCTCTCCTCTAGTGAGACCCCACCAGCAGTGCCTCCAGCTCTGGGGATTTCCCACCATGAGGAAATGGAACATGGACTGTGGACTCCTCTGGACTTGGGGCAAGTCCAGAGGAGGCCACAAAAATTATTAGGGGACTAGTCTACCTCCTGTGTGAAAGACAGGCTGAGAAATTTGGGGCTCTTGATCCTGGAGAAGGGAAGGCTCCAGGGAAACACCATAGCAGTATTTCAGTATCTGAAGGGGGTTTACAGGAATGCAGGAGAGGGACCCTTCAGGAGGAACTGTACTGACAGGACAAGGAGGAATGGGCTCAAACAGAGTGAGGGGAAATTAAGGTTATATACACATATAACACATACATACACAAGAAATTCTTGGCTGTGAGGGTGGTGGGGTCCTGCTACAGTGTGCCCAGAGCAGCTGTTGCTGCACCACCCCTGGAAAGTGTCCAAGGCCAGTTTGGATGGGGCTGAGAGCACCCTTGGATAGTGGAAGGTGTCTCTGTGCATGCCAGGGGGTTGGAACCTGATGATCTTTGGCATCCCTTCCAACCCAAACCATTCATGGGTTCTATTACAAACAACCTTCTTTAAAACTACCTTTATGATCAAAAGACTTAACAACGCATTTTGGGAATTTTTGTTTTCCTGGTAGCTAACTAAAAAGTGTTTGACTGAAACTTGTCTAGTGTGAAAGTGTGCTGAGGGAATCAAGTGGTTAAAGACAAGAAATTCATGTCCTTATTGTTGTTCTGATCCCGTTTTTTTTCTGGTTTTTGGTCTCTGGCTCAGTTTTAGCAGCTGCAGGTGTGAGATGGTATGAAGCCTTTAACAAATGTCT
This sequence comes from Thryothorus ludovicianus, assembly GCA_013397245.1. Classification (NCBI taxonomy): domain Eukaryota; kingdom Metazoa; phylum Chordata; class Aves; order Passeriformes; family Certhiidae; genus Thryothorus; species Thryothorus ludovicianus. Next base: position 36,986 of record VZTB01009779.1, on the reverse strand, counting down.
TTTGCTCAAGACTATATGAAGTATTTTGCACTCAGCACCATCTCATTTGCCTGAATAAATAAAAAATTCTAAACAAACATCCTTTGCAAAGGCAAAGTGCTGTGTATTTTTGTTTGTGTTTTGGACTCAGCATTTACTGAATGTATAAATATGCATCAGCATGGCTTGTGGTATATGTGATTAGATGCTACATGGGGAGTTTTATTGTTTTATAGTTGCTGCAGCAGCAGCAGTGGAGCACAGAGTACATGAAATTTAGATAATTTTGGGTTGGAAGCAAGTAGTATTAGTTACAGATACTGCCCTATCCATAAGTGAATCTATAGTTTTTTGTTGTATTTTTTGTAACAAGGACTTTAAGGAGTGCAGGGCTGGAACTCAGTGATATTTTCTGCCTTTCCTCCTGTTTGAACATGCAGGTATAACCCATTGATACAAAAATATGGGGCACTCATTTCATGTAATATGAAGTTGATAAACGACCAGATACTTACATAAATCCTTTAAATGACTAAGGGAAGCTTATTTAATGCTCTCAACTGACATCCTCATTACTGCTGTTCAACAACACTAGGCTATTCATGCAATCTGGCTTGTATGCCATTGTTTGGAAACCATCAAAACCACAGACAGCCACATGCTGAGATACAATAATTGTCAAGTCTATAGTGCATATTTTCTAGAATTGTTAAATGCTGGCACAGTGTGTGTGCCAAAATAATGCATAATCAAACAGGCAGCACTCTTCATTGTGGCCATCCCACTGGGGTTTGAAAATTGCACAAAATTCGACCCAGTGGCAGAAAATGACAAAGGGGAGACACATTAGGACTTTAGATAGAAGCTGCCTTGTGGAAATGGTAAGTATATACCAGTGACATACCAGTATGTCAGAAGGCTTTTGATCCATCAATGCAAAAGTTCTCCATCATGTGTGGACGAAATCAGCTGCTGGTAAGCAAGGGTGAAGGAAAGTCTTTTGAATTTCAAGTTCAAAGGAACAGATGGAGGTCAGCCAAAAATATCAATTATTGTCACAAGTCCCCCGAGGTGCCTTGGCCCAGATTTTGTGGATCATTTCAATGATTAATACCCACCAGCAGCTGGTATTACTGGATGATATGAGCAGATCTATTTGGGTTTTGCACATGGTTTGGCACCTCTTGTTCATTTGTCCAGGACATATTAATGATTAGTCCCAGGACATCTCAGCTCATCCACATCTGGGATAAAGGACAGAATGACATTCATTGCACTTCTTTTTAGGACTGTCATTTTCTGTAATATATTATAGTAAAAACTGAAATATAAGACAGTTGTTCATCCTGTCTATGCTGAATTTAAGAGAGGATAAAGGTAACACAGGTGCATACTGCTCTAAACTGCAATATTGACCAATGAGTTCCAGAAGGTTTTTAGACTCTCTGGAAGATGAGGAGCAAAAAGTCAGCAAAGATGGGAATTTTCCAGCAGCACATTTTTATGTTTTGGCTGTGGTTTTTTTTTTTTCCTCTACCTGAAAAAGCCAACAGGACCTAAATGGAGATTCTATAGTTTGGCTGGATGTTTTTCCTATGAGGAAAAAATTATTCAATACGTCTGCCAGATACATAGGAATCTGGGACATATGCCCAACATGAGTGGAAAAGAGCTCTACACATTCACAGTTAGTCTGACACATCTGGGAAATGTCAGACTTGCAGAACAAATGATCTGTGTGTCAGGGATGTCTCGAACTGACTGAGCACAAACAGAGGGGACAGGAAGCAAATGTCCTGCAGCTGCAAACCACTGGACCCACTGAGCATCTCAGAAATGACCACTCATTTGTTTCTGGGGTTAAATGTGCTGAATGTGAGTCAAGAGGTTTTTGAAGACTCCATGTGCTGTTGCCTGACCAAGATCCTGATTCAGCACAAATACAACTTCATCCAGACTTTCCTGGCTTTCATTCAGGCAACTTTGTGTGTCAGAAACTTCCATTGAAATTTCTGTTGACATTCAGTCTCCAAAGTTTTGTTGTTTTGAATACTTTATGTATTACTGTAACACAGTGACTTCAAAGATTTTGTCCCAGGCTCACTGTGACATCCCACATGTGATATCCCACATGTATTAGACTGAAGATGGAGAATTTATTATTAATATAAACCAGCAGACCAATCAACAAAAGATACATTCTTTTCAGTAGATTTAGTTTTGCAATGAAAAAAATAACTAACTTACCCCCTCAAAAATGTTCAGAAAATTGAAATAATGAGAATTAGATTTACTTTTTCTGGGTTACTTACGTAGATGGAAGTAGGTCAGAAACTAGAATGTCTTCACCACTGTTCTTCAGTCTTTTAAAGCTAAAAGTCTTCAGCTTTCTCATGAATTAAAAAAACCCAACAAATTATTCTGGTGACAATACCAATTTTTTTTCCAGTGGAGTTGAAAAAGTGTTGTGATAACCTTTTTCTTTTAAATTTTATTATATTCTTTCATTTTCTTCCATATGTTTTGCTTCATCCCTACTCAATTACAAGCACTTTACAGAGCGTTTTCTGTCTTACATAGTTAGTTCACAGGCAGAGATAGACAACCACAGCTCTGGGTAGATTCTATCAGAGACACATAACTAAATGCCTGAAAAAGTAGAACTTGCATGCAAAACTTCAAAACACAGTGAACCAATTTCTAAACTGCAGACATGATGGAAAGGGATTTTCTTTCTCATATGGACCAGCAGAACCTCAAGAGTAAGATATCTTGTTGTAAAAAGAACTAATGTGGAGGGAGGGTGGGGATGTACTGAAAAAAAGTGAATTGAACAAAAACCAATCAAAAAAGAAAACACAAAAATAACCAAACCCATAGAGAGAGTGAACACTCTTTTAATGGTTTGAAGCTTTCCATATAATTCAGAGTGTACTGGAACACAAGTATAATTTTCCATGGAGGAGAGAAATTAAAGTGAAGTGTCTGTTCACCCATGTGTAAACCTAAGGTTAATAATTCATCCTCCCTAGAGTTGTTCCAATGAGATGTGATTAATTAATGTTTATAAAATACTTTTAAAAAATCCTTGCATTTCCAGAGTCTTATTATATATAAATCTGTGTGATGATGGTGAATTTATTCCAGCTGTTCTTTTTGTCTGATGTCACAAAACTTCTGAAATTTTTAGATACAAAATGAATTGCTAGTCATCATCGAATTTTGGCATCTTCGCCTGCGGTTTCATCAGTTAGAAGGAAACCAGAAAAACAGATGTAATTCAAAAAAGCTGAAATGACTCATGTTAACACTACAGTCCCAGAGCAAGACAAATCTTTACGAAGAGCTTCAATAGGATGTGAACAGTGGGACAGAATACTGAAGTTATTTATGTAGTAATAATATATTCTACACCACTAAACTTCAGAGATTCTATCCAGAACTAGAAGCTGAAGATGTCTGTGAGCTTCGTTTGGGGACCTCCAAAAAAAATATGTGACAGGGCCAGATTTTTTCACTATTTTTTTCTTTTTTTTCCAATTTTAATTCTTTTGTTGTATGAACCAAATGATAAAAGACAACATTTTAATTCACGAGTGAAAAAAATCAGCTAATGAAATCTTTGGTGTTATTGTCCTGGAATAAAAGACTGAATAAGCTGGATAATAAAAACTGTAAGAGGATTTGTCATTTGCTAGATTTTCTAATTAAAACAGTTCTTGTGTGGCCTAGCTCTGCATGACTGCATGTGTCTATTTCTTTTTTTTATTTACCTGCTGCTTTAATAACTTATAAATCAATTTACCAAATTGCAACCATATTTGACGAAAGAGTGGGTACCTTAAATAGAGAAATTTTAACAAGGTTCATCAAATTAAGTTGGCAGGGAAGAGAAAGAAAGCTTGCCAGTACTCTAGCTGAGATTTAGCTACACTGTAGTAAGATCTGCTTTTCATTGACATCAGACACTGCACACAAGGAACATCCCCAAAAGATTATCTATACGCGATTAAATTTTTTATTTGTTCATTCATTTTTGCCCTGGAAGAAATTAAGAGATTAATTACCAGTGTCAAACAATGCCAGAAAGTAAATTGACAAGGCAGCAAGTCTCCTTGCTTCTGATCCTCCTTCAGACACTTTATTTTGCTTTGTAAGTGGATGTGAAGAGCTGGAGTCAAGAAGGGCCCAGAATAAAAGAATTTCAGGTCAATCCAATACTGAGTGTGCATGAGAATATTCTAGGACATGGTGGTCAATAGCAACCAAATATCCCATCCCTAGGCCAGGAAATTGATCAGACTTAAAAGGTGGGGAGGCAGCATGTTAATTTTTTACAGGGAAAGGTCCTTGAAATGTTCTAATTACCAAATGATGTCTGAGAGTTACTTAGGGACAGTGTTTGGAATAAAACAAGCTGGTAAATATTTTGTCAGATCCGTAGCATAGAAAATTATGTCAGTGCCCATGAATATTTCCCATCTCATCTCAATTTCCATGATAGACACAGACAATGAATATTAAAATATTTTTAACTTAATCTAACATTTACTTATCTTGATGGCATTTTGCTTGCTTATGATGGGTTTTGTTAGCTGTAATGAGAAGGAGTAAAATAAGATGATAGGGGAAAAAAAAAAGCCCAAAATGGGTGTTAGAAAAACAAGAAGAATTTGACATTCCTGCCACCACCACGACAATCCTTCATGGGCAAGGAGATTGCATTTCTTTCCCCTCCTTTGAAGCCTGGGTTTGCTGATGGGAAAAGAATAACTATAATGGATTGTGATCAGACATACTCAGAATATAAACTTTATGTGAATGAAACTGAACTACCCTCCTGAAAATAAAATGCAAATAAGGAAGTTTTGTACATTCTCCACAGTCCTAGGGATTCAGTTTTGGAAATATGCTAATGCAGTGGTCTTAGTAATGCTGCAGAAATCACTGAGAAGCAATAGTTTAAAACATTCCCAAAGGTGGTACAAAGTGAGCCAGGATTGCACAGAACTAATATTTGACTCAGCTTTATTATGTGATGTCTCAGACTCAGATCCCTTGTTGGCGTTTAATCAAGGTTATTGAACATTTTGGACTCAACAAAATGAGGCTGAAATTTGGAAGTCCTAAGAGATCTGACTCCATATAATTATTTGTATCAGCATTGAAGATAATAAAATACGTATTAGAGTGTTTTTGGATTAAAGAACCATAGTGTGCTTGGCTAAGGTGATGAGAAAGCTGAATTTTCTCTGCATTTTTTCGATTTATTGTTAATTACTATGAAGTTTTGCTCTATAAATTGTACTGACACTCAGAATTTCGAAATGGACGTCAATTTTATGTAATAATTTATTAAAAAATGTGCAGAACTGCTTCACAGAGGAAAATAACAAAACTATTTAGAAAAGATTTATTGGACTTCACATGGTAGAGAATCTATGGCTTAAGATCATTATTATTTTGCCTTTCTGGTCCCACATCTGACAATGCATGAAGGCAGATTTAGCAGCGGCTATTCAGCAGCTAAGGCTTATAAAACACATAGATCACTTCTGAAAGATTGTGCATAATGACAAAAAGTATAATGAGACTCATCTCTTTTCTTCCCAAATCTCTCTTTCATGTTCTCACATTTAAGGAGTCATCTTAACAGAGGTGCATAGAAAGACACATTTGGGTGCACAGCTGAACCCCAGCATGCAAATTCCCACAATAAAACAGTACCTTAGTCATCTACCTTAGTTAGGTAGAGCTGGAGGCAGGAAAAGAAATAATTAAAAACTCATTAAGAATTTAAGGAAATAATGATGATAATGCCATTGATAGCATGAAAAATGGATGTGCAGGGTTCACTTGTTTTACCCCAAGGAGGAAAATTAACAAGAAAGACTTGAAGACAGAACTGGAAAGTTTAGAAAAAAGGTTGAACTTGTGGTAAAGATTTTAGGCTGAAATAGACAAGAAGTGGATGGACTTTTATAAAAAGCTCTTTGCACAGGTTTCTGACATTTTCAGAAACAAAGCTTCCCACATTGCAAAAGGATGTGAAAATTTTTCAACATCCTGATGAATCTGCCTCACTTAATTTTTCCCTGTGCCTGATTTCCTTAACATAGTCCTTATTTTCTATGGCCCAGAAATAAAATCTAAGATTCTTTTTAGCAAATTTTTTGCCCTTTTAAAGCTGTGTCACACCTGTATGGTGTCCACTTTTGGCTGCTCTCCTCTCCTTCAAAAATAAATGATGAATAAAAAACAACCTCCAAATGCACCCAGTCAAAGGAAGCTTCATAAACTGCAGTTTCCTAAAGCACCTGCCTTGATTCCTTCCATACTGATATCAAGAGGAAATCATCTATTTAGTTTGGTGAAAACAGAGTTAAATCACTGATCAAACCCTTCTTATAGGAGCATAAAATATTTAGACAACATCATCTACTACCAAGTGCTTGGTTTAGCATGTTGGATGAGCTGCAGGAAGTATTCTAATGAAATTACTGTCATTTGGGAAACAGCCCACTCTCTGGAAGCTTGCCTGGATGATTTGATCTGAATCCAACATAACTTGGAATTTTTATCTTTTTTTTAACTGAAACATACAGTAATGCAAATATGTTAATGAACACTATCTTCATTAAAACCTGCTGCTGTAGTAAGATATTTCAGGTTCTTTAAGAAGTTTAATTTTTAAGTCCGTAGGAAAATCAACTATTTTTGGCCCTCTTACCTGGAATTATCATAGTAATGAAAGCCCCAGTTTCTCAGCTGAGAGTTGAAATGAAGCTTTTGTGCCCAGCAAGATTTAAGCCTTTGTATTACAGTGTTTTTCTCTCACCATATGTTTAGAATATCACAAAAACCAGACTCACCTTGGCAACATTATTTCTACTGCTCCAGTGAGATAGTGGTGTTATGTAACTGCTAGTACTGGTCAGTTCCTTAATTACATGATAAAAATGAAGCATGTTTTTATAACAGGCAGCAGCATCCTTAAAAAATGCTTTTAATCTTCATTTTCAGATCTGTTTATGGTTTTCTCTTTAGAGGTTGCTCAGCCAGGTAATGTCTTTTGAAACTTTTGAAGATGCAGAATGGAAATACCATGCTCCAGGTCAAGGCATGTGAACTGGGGGTTAGCAAATATTCCACTCCCACCATGGAATTTAGAAATACAAATTCATGCACCAAAATGCTTGTCCAACTCCTTTGTTGTATATTATGCTTTAATAACTTCCATAGTTGCCTTAGGTTGGTGTATGCCCAGACTTTGAGTACAACAGAGGTCTGGAGCCACCTCAGGTGCATGAATCTAAGTTTGGATGAATTTCTCTGCCTTATAACCCCCGAATCAAGAGTGATCTTCATTTGCTATCCCAGTCTGCCTTTCTCAGTCCATTTCAAGAAAGAATAAACACTTTTAGTTGATTAAATACAGCAGAAGGCACAAGCCTAATACAGGTGTTTAACTCAGAGTTTTAAACAACCCACTAAACTATGAACTGAGCAGGATCTCACACGCTCTCCTTGAACACTGTTTTCTTCTGACTAGCTGAAATATTTTTCAAGCCCAGCCTTTAAATCCCATTGTTCATCTCCCAGCACTTTTTATGCTTTGATTAAAGTTTAGAAACCCATTTTGGACACCAGATTTTGCAGACTAGGAATAACAGTGGAATATCCTCAAGCTGAGGAAGAATAGGCTTGCATTGAATATTAAGAAGGAATTCTTCCCTATGGGGGTGATGAGGACCTGGCACAGATTACCCAGAGAATCTGTGTCTGCCCCATTCCTGGGCGTGTTTGACCCCCCTATTAGTTTCAAAGGAACAGTAAAACTAAAATTCTTCAGTGTTTACTAGATAAAACTTGAACTGGAAACAAGAAAAAACATTCAAAACATTCCTTATAATTAAAAACAAAACAAAACAAAACCCCTTTAATATTGTGAGTCAAAAAGTCACAGATTTCTAGTTTATATATTGATTTCATGCATATATAACTTCTCATTTGTACTTTTTATATCTGATCTGCAAAAATTATGGTCTTAAAATCATATATTTCAAAATGTAGAATTAATGCGCTCTATATTAAAACAAAGGAAAATTCTCACTGAACAGAGTATTGTCTCAGAAAATCTTCAAGAAACCCATACTTAAATTAATTTTACTATCCTCCCTCATTTTTCTCGAAGGGTTTCCTATTAAAGTGGTTCCAAAATCAAGAACTGATTAAACCTGAATATTCTAGCTTCATTCCTATTTTGTCAAAACAAACAAACAAACAAACAACTTGCTATTTTAAGATGTTGTATATTTATGTTGTATATTTACATATTTGGGGGACTTTTGAGGCACTTTGGAGGTAAGAAGCAGAGAACATTTTTATTTTATTGGATAATGACCTTATTAGACTCTTGTATTGACCTCTGAGAAAAGCTCCCACTAAAAATGGTCTCTTGTGGAAGATATTCTGCTCATGGGAGAAGTTGGAACTGGATGGTCTTTAAGGTTCCTTCCAACTTAAACAATTCTGTAATTCCATGATTCTCTGAAAAATGATCATTATAACGAATTTTCTATCATTGATTTTAATCATTTTATTACTAACCTTGGAAAAACTCTGGGAAACGGAGTTTGGAGAGGGTTTCTGAAATACCGCTAAAGCTTGGATTATAAAACCCACAGAAGCAATGCTGTGTTTTTAATTTCAATGGTCAGACAAGGTAATTAGAACTAAGGTAAAATTAATATAACTGGAGAAAAGCATGCAGAGTCATCCAAAGCCAATGTGAAGCAGGACCTCAAGATTCATATAAATAATAGAGTAGCTGCTTTAAACATTTTTCTCCATTGGAGAAGGCCGCTTTTTAAAAAAATATTCAGTTGCTCAGTGCAATGCTTCTTCTAGAGTGCTACTTCTGTAGCATTAATTTTCAAACTGCAAACTTAAAGGCTACTGATATTTCTTCCTGATGGTCCATAGAAGCTGAATTTCTATCACATCTCAGAGCAGCTGTCGCAATTCTTTCAAACTTATTTTGTATTTACAAGGCAACAAAAGACACATAAACATCTTTGACATAGTACGGTCACCTGGAAAAACGTCAGCAATGATTTTGTGGCTGCACTGCTCCTGCACACGTCACACAAGCCCTCAAAGTTTATTCAAGGAGCTGCTGCAAGAAATATGAGATAACGTGTTCCCTTTCCAGTAGGAAAAACAACAGTTTGGGGGTTTTGATATAATTATTTTAGGGTGTTAGGATATATAGACTTAGAATGAGGGCATTGTTAATGCCCCTTCCAATCCAAACCATTCCAGGATTCTGTGATCTAACTCCTCTCAGAGTTTTGAGGGTAACACCTTCTCAGCTGGGTTTGGCACTGTTTGGATATTGGGGTGGGTTAGGAATCATCCCATGCATGCAGGACACAATGAAACATCTTTCAAATGTTATGTTGTGTTTTTTCTTTTCTCCTGTGTTCTCGCACAAACCTACCTGCCCAAGAATCCTATTGGGATGCCTCAGGGTGTTGTGTTCTTCTATGGGAAAACAAATGTCTCGTGTCCCTCAAGAAGCAAGAAAAGCCCATGTTTAGCTATGGAAATCAAGCTCTAGTTGTCCAGACGCTGTTTTCTGCAGAGAAATTTGTGAATTTATACAACATTTGTGTCCATTCTGATAAAAAGAGGAAAATCATTTGTGTTTCTTGAGGTTTCTCTGTAGGGCCTCATGCTACTTAACTGGATACAAAATCTTTAGCTTTTTTCTTGGATGTAAAAGTTTACAGCTTCAAAAACAAGTTCCAGAGCAATTTCATGAATGAGTCTCAGCTGAGGATCGCTGATTTCTCAGATACAGATTCAGACTCAGGTGGTTTCTACTGAACAGTGTTTTTGAAGTGGGATAGACAGCATACCTGAATGTCTTTTAATCTGCTTTCTGGGAATTCTGCTTTGGCTTCAGCAGTAAAATGTCATTTAGTTGGATGCAGTATGAAACATACATTCTGTTGTATCATAAACCTTCAATTAAGTTAAGAGATTGGGAAATATATCAAGAGGAGGATCTAAAGAAAGTCTCATCCTTTAAGAGGGAAACTCATGGTAAATGATATTCATATTACCTAAGTCACTGCAAGTGCTTAAACACAGAAACTGAACCAAAAATTATACCTCAAAATATGCTATAAATTTGTTGAAGTGAAGTAGACTCCTACCTCTTCATCTTATAATTTTCTAAAAGTAAATGCAATTTATTTTTGGTTCATTCATACTCAAACTTATTTCAAATCCAAGCACTGTTTTGTAGGTAGCAGCACAGCAGTTCTCCGCAGAAATGTGAAAGCTGGGGAGAGAAATGATCTATTAATCTGGGACAGTTCTTAGTAGGACAAGACATAGTGCTTTATCTTGTCTAAATATAGGTGACCTAAATGTAAAGGCCTTTACCAGTTCCCTTGCAAGCCTTGCCTGCCATCTAATGTGTCTCAACTGTTGGAATTAAGCCAAATATTGAACCTCTATTTACTTTTTTCTGCTAGTGCTGATTAATGTACATACCCAAAGTCATCCCAGCAGACTCTGCTCTCTCACTGGCATACTATTTTTACAGAGATTAAAAATACCTAGGATAAGTCGCATGCAAGTACTCCACCAAGTGCCAATAGCTTGCTCATCTTCACCATTAATTATTACAACCTGAATTTCATGCACTTTCAACAAATTTAGTACTTATTTAAGGCAAATATGGCCACATTAAAGTTATACATTTAATTTAAGAAACTTTTCTGAATTTCTTTGCAGTGAAAAGAACAGTATTATGCTTCCTATATTTAGGAAAATAATGACTGAAAGATACACAATAGGGTGCATAGAAAATAGTTGGTGTGGATGTTATCAGTAAAATTATGAATTATATGACCCTTTTTTTCTCTTCTGGTAGTACAAAGATGTGGGAAAAAAAATCACTCTAATTTTATTATTTCACTTCAGATACAGGCTGTATGGGCACAGATTAAATCCTGAGGTTGGAATACAGCATGTGTTTGTGTCTGAGAATATTTGGGGTATATAGGGTATATATTTTCCAGTGAGAAAGCAATCACATAGTGCCTTCCCTGCTCTGCAAGATAAAATGAACACACAGAGTTCTGAAATGGTAAAAATTGTAAATTTTATATAACTCTGCCATTCTAACACTTTCTGAAGGAAAAAAAAAAAAAAATTATGTCAAGAAGATCTGTTGCTCCCTGTTTGATAAGCACAGCTCTAGGATGGTTGTAAATGGCATCTGCCTCCAGACATCTTCCCAGTGGTGATAGCTCTCCTGCTCCTGTTCACTCTCACCCCGGGGGAAAGGACCTGCTGCAGCCCAGAGGGATGTGATGGGTGAAATTCCTCCTGCAGGCTCTGACTGGGTGAGACCCACAGATGGCCAACAGCAGGTTTGTAAGGCAGAGCCTGAGGTTCAGCACTCACTGCTGGTGAACCATTTGCAACCACACAAATACATGGGGCTGCAGGCTCTGTGCAGCCTCTGGAAGATGCTGGCCAAGGAGGACAGGCTGCTTCAGTATCAGACTGACAGCACAGTCACTTGTGAATCAGTGAAATAATTGACACTGATCTATGTCCAAGGTGAAATGAGGCCTTCTAACAGTGGTCTTGTTCTTAATTTATGAAATCTAACTCATGGTGAGTAATCTTCAAACTAGCCAGACCTCCTTATCCTTATCCATTTAAAGTGAAGATCTTTTTGTGACACAATATGGCTTTTCTTGTCCCAGCTCTTTGAACCACTGTGATTCCCTGTAAGGATTTTTGTCACACAGTGTCAAGTGGATTGAAAAATCTCTGTCAGGTACTGAGTGTTCTCAAATTTCTCTGCAGCCCCTGAAGGTCTATCCTGGCTCAGAACTTTTATCACAGCAGTATTTTACAGCTTCTATAACTTAAATCTTTCTGAAGTTTTTTGTTGGCTGGTATAGCATATTCTCTTAGGCTTTGTGGTTTCATCTATTTTTCTTCTCATCTTTCATCCACATCATGGTAATCAACTCCTCACAGGTCAAAAAACTCTTCAAAGTACTCCTTTGAACATCTGCCTCCTTAAAGACATCCCTGCTGTATTCTCTGATAACTTGGATTTCATCCAGTTTTGCTAGATAAAGACTTAGGAGTATTCAGTGAACACCCTATTAACTAAACAGGAGAGCAGGAACAGGTTCTTACATTTTTCACTAACATCTGGCCTGAGCACAGTGGGAGGGAAAAAGCCAGCAGCGAAAGATCTGCAAGCACTGGTTGCAAACTGGTAGCTGCTCTCCCAGATGAAGCTATATATTTGAAGTATCATTTAAAATCTTCAGCAGGGAGCTATCATGCCATCTTTTATATTAGTTATGAGGCATACAAATGAGGGTTTTGCTGCTATCCTTCCAAAAGTACAAAGCTGAGCATCCTACTTTTTCCCCAAGTGTTCTCTCGAAAAGAGTTGTTTTCAGTTCCTGAAGCACACACAGCACAGGGAGACAGCAAAGAACATAGAGAGATTTGTTCTTTTAAGTGTCTAAAGAAGTTTCAGTGAGAGATCAACTTATTCCATAGTCAATTTCAAGCAGATTCTCATTAGAAACCTGACATACTGTAGAGAAGAAATGTAAACTTCCCACTCACTTTACTGAGTTTTGGTATTGTTTCCTCTCACTCAATTTTCCATTCTGTGCTGTGTTCTTTTCATTTGATTTCTGGTAAAATGTTCCTAAACCATCTTGTATACTCACAACAGTAGTAACTTCTCTGATCTCTCCCCTTCATTTTCTGAGCCAACCAAATTTTATTATCCTTGTGAAGGATGAAGCAAATCATCATCAATTTCTGTTCCTCTTAATATCACTGATATCTCATCTTAATATTCTCCATCAAACTCTTAGGGTGGGTGCACTTGAATCAAATCTCTGGAGCTTGTCTTATATATATTTGTCATTTTTTCTGCTCTTGGTGGCCTTCTAAAAGATGCTGAGACTCGTCTAGTGTGGAGAGTGCTGCGAGGCTTCCCAAGTTCAGCTGAGGCACATGCTGCTCACCAAGCATCTACCGAGGTGGTAGATGCCATATTTCTAAAAAAATTCAAGGTCAAGTTGGATAGGGCACTGAGAAAAGTAATCTAGTTTAAGTTATCTCTTTTTACAGAAGGGAGGGCTGTGCTATGTGGCCTTTAATAGTCCCTTCCAACCCAAATCATTCTATGATTTTATGATTTTCATATATTTACTTATATTCTATTCTCCTCTACTTCTTTTGCCTATCCTTGTAATTACTAATAGTCTGTTTATTCTCTCTTCCTTAAATTGTCTTGCTTTGGGTTATGGATTTTGTATATTTTCAGTGACAGAAACCTCATCCTCATCTGTGTTATTGAATCTTATTCATTATCATGCTGTAATGTGCAATTTTGTTCTGGGGACAGAAGTGAATCAACCATAAGATTTTCCACTGCCTTCAGAGGAACTGCCCACTTATGCTGGCTGAATGCTTTATGTGTTCAAGCTTATTTAGCCAATGTCTTACAAAAAGAGGCATCTGTGATTAGTCAGCAGTGTCTAGCAGAGGAGGCAAATTCAGTTTTTATTCAGAAAGATGAGTGACTTTGCGAAACTTTATCAGGGAAAACATTATTCTTTCTCCTCAGTGTGAACATTAATGAGAAATTTATGAAGAAGGCAGAAGACTCTGTGTCTTTAGTTTGTCAAAAGCATTTGAGGCTGCCTTTTAAATAGCTGGGGCTGATGCAAGAGAACAAATTAAATAAATCACAGGATTATGGAAGGGTTCCAGTTGGAAGGGATCTTAAAGCTCATCTCATTCCAACATCTTGCCATGGGCAGGGACAATACTTTCCACTATCCCAGGTTGCTCCAAATCCCATCTAACCTGGTCTTGGACATTTCCAGGCATGGGGCAGCCACAGCTTCTCTTGGGAACCTATTCTGGAGTCTCACTATCCTCTTGGTAAAAAAAATAATTTCTTCCTGTACCTAAATCTATTATAAAACTACTCTCTTCAATTTAAATCCATTTCCCCATGTCCCGTCACTTACATGCCCTTGTAAAATGAAAAATAGTGAGTTTATCTGGATAGAGCTCGAAGCAGGTAAGTTACCTTTGGTGTTTTGGGATTGCAGAGAGAAAAATGGTAGGAACTGCATACAAAACTTTTTGAATGAGTTAAATGAAGTCACAACCATGGTTTGCAGTACAGTTCTTTAGTCTACTAGTTCTATCCTGATTTCCTCTTTCCAGGAGAAATAATTTCAAACCATATTGTTTGCAGAATGCAGGAAGAGCATAAATATATATGGTTTTTCTCCAGTGAATTTCAGAGGTGGGAAATAGGCTGCCTTTCTCCTCTATTGATTTTATATAATCTATAAGGTAAAATGATATCAGACAATTTTTATGCAACTAAGACAATATAATATTATTATAAGGCCTGCTTTACTTTACCTTCTTATAATTACCCTTTTACTGGAATTCTGTTCCAAGAGTACTGTGAAAAATGATGACTGTCTAGCTTGATTATGCAGTTTTTGAAATAGTTGTAAATCCAAAAATAGTGTAAAAAAATGATACATGACAAAATGCAAGAATGGGAAAATCTAATTGTCACATTAATTATCTATTGACAGAAGATATATAGCAGGTGATGCAATGGCTTTGGATGTTCTTGTCTTTATTACCTCTTGGGGAAAGAGTTCAGATCATGAAATGAGTTTGGTGCTCTTGAGTGGACATTTGTCCTCATCACAAAACAACCCCATAATTCAGCGCGATGTAACAAAATTGGAGAGCTCAAATTGAGGAGGTTTAGAACCAAGAGCATCAGGGAGTGATAAATCAGGCTAGAGGTGCAGGGCAATGCCTCTTGGGGTGACTTTCACAGCATCTGTGAGACAATGCCAGCCCCATTACAAATCATTTTGCCAGGCAGACATCCTTACTCCACAAGCTTGAAGGGACAGATCAAGCTAGAAATAGTATTAAGAAGGAGGTTGATCTGGTCTAAAACTCTATTCCACTCAACTGCCTTTAAAAGTTATGAGAATGGTGATTTTCATATTGCCTTAAAATCACATTCTGTGATTTTGCCATTCCTCTGCTAATTTTCAGGGGTTTTTTTCCGTTGTAAGCAATGAGCATTGTGTGGTGCACACTTGCATAAATAAGAATCCCTAAAGGGAATGTCTAAATATGGCTAACTGCTGTAAGTATACTTAATTGAATTATATTAGCATAACAGTCTGCGTTAGATATCCCTCTTTCAATTGCCAGTACAAACTCAGGCCAACGTTAGTGCATATAACTAGCTCTAGGAGCTAACCATAAACTTTTTGAGATTTATGTGAAATGCATGGACAGTTTTCAGTTTAGCAATCATCATTATTTCAGTGTCACCTTCTGCGGCAGCTTCAGTAGGTACCTTTGCTGTTTCTACAAGAAAACCCACTTGCAGCTATTTTGTTGGCCACAAATATCACATCTAGGCCTCCAAGTGAAATGTTTGACTTGGGAGAAGAATTTAACAAAGTTGCGGAATCTAAATCTTCATTATGAGACACAAAGTTCTACTGAACTTTTTCCTTTCTGCATGGTTTTTGTGGTTTTTTTGTGGTTTTGTTTTTTTTTCCTTCTATCTATTGTGATAGAGAAGGGCTCAAATATCTAAGCTTACATCTATGAGACATCCAGAAACTATATATATTATGGTGCATGTATATTGTCTATATATTTATATATAGTATATATTTAGTGGACAAACTAAAAATAATTTCATTCTAAAATGAAATTCTAAAATGAAATTATTAAATCTCAATCTCAAAACTGATATATTTTTGAGTGTGTAAAGAAATTATTTTCAATCATTTGTAAAGACATCAGTTATGAACTGCCAGTCTGAGAGAATACAGATTCTGCACAAAAGTTGTAAGTCTGTTTTGCAAAATCCATTTATAAAGAAAAACTTAAGTTCTGAAATATTCCGCCTTGACTTACAGCCTTTCCCAGATCGCTTTTTAACTAGAAGCAACATGTGATCTGCCACAACTGTGAAGAAGGGTAATTAACTGCCATATATTATGTATTTGTGAGAGACACCAAGGATACTTTTGCAAATTGTTATTACTTTATTTTATTTATTAGCTGGCTTTAATTATATTCCTGTAGGAACCTGAATTATGGTCCAATTGCAACACGGTCTGATGGTGGAATAAGTTATAGCTGCCACGTTCATGGGACTGTAGTCAACACAGCAAAATAAAGTGATCTGTTTCCTTCTTCAAATCTTCCAGACATGATTAGATGAGAGAATAGTCACACACAGAAAAGTCTTCAGACACAGAACTGCTGTTTTTTAATTCTCTCAGCTAGATCTGACAGCTAAATACAATCTTCTGTGGTGGAATCAAAATGATTAATTAGCTAAAGGAGCTGCACCCAGTCTCTTGTGCAGTTATGACTTATGTTATCCTCACTGACTCTAACCTCCATCAGCTCTGCTCAATTAACTGAGGTTAAGCATTATAGATTATTGAAAAATTGGGTCATGGTAAATCAGAATTACTTTCCTAGTTTAGAAGTCAAGGATGGTGGGGTGTTTCAGAGACAAGGCTCAATGCCTAGTATTTGGAGAACTGTTCTCTGCTGTTGATATTGAGTGGAAAAATCTTTACAGATTGAGTTTATCCCTCCTGAATTTAGAAATCAAAATTTTAGCTGGGAGAGTGGACTGTTTTTGCTGGAGTAAAATATAGACACTGTGAAGAAACAGCCAGTTCAGGGGGGATTCACCGTGTGCTAGCCATCCATGCCATAGGGGAAAAATCACCAACATCTCCCTGTATTAACCAAAGAGAGGATCTGAATGACTGGATGTCATCCTCAAGTTTTACAAGATCAAAGTGGAATGAGATAAATACAGACTTTTCTGCCTACAACACAGTCAATGCCCAAAATTTCTCACAGAAGATGTAGCAGATTATCATCAGAGGGTATGAGACCTCATTCTTGCTGAAGAGATTAACCTGGTACCAAACACCTTTCAAAATATGCATTTCGGGGCTGGTTGTGAAGACAAGCAGAACCTGGAGTTCTCATGGGCTTGCTACATATGGAAATATGACGATGCAACCTGTGTCTGTACCACTAAATTGAACTAATCCCGGGAGACACCTGAGCACATCCATACTGCCAAAATGTTAGCATGATGCCTACTTTGGTTTCAGACCACAGAGGAGCAGCTCTTTTTTGACCTGTTGATCAGCATGGTGCAGAACCTGGCACAGTCCAGGAATCACTTCCAAGAGCAGACTGTGTGTGGAAACCCTGCTGTGAAGGCCAAGAGGGTTTAACAATATGGAAAGATGTTGCTCTATGCCAAATGATCTTAATGCAAGTGAATGGTTATATTTTAAAAAGTTAATCAATTTAAGACTTGATAGCAGACTATACAGACTATACCTATGCTGTCTTCTATGACCCTTCTTTGTCTTGCAGACTGACTTGAACCAAGGTACCCCAAAAAGTACAGAACCAAGTCCATGTGGATATTACATGTCCCTAAGTACGGGGGATGTGAAATGACATTACTAGCACTAAATGATTTTCAATTGACTCAAAACTCAGGCATCTGCCTGAAAAAAATGAAGACCATCCCTCAAGATTTCTCAGGGTGGTAATTTTTATGCTCTCTTACACAAGGAATGACTGCTTCTTTCCCCTCTATGCAGGATTGGAACAGACACAGATGTTCCCCCTTGTTATTTATTGTCTCATAGCTGCCATCTGTTCAGTGCAGCTTCCTGTTGTCCCTCCACCAATACGTAGCTCATAAACTCTTTGGGAAAGTGCATCTTTTCATCTCTGGACACTTGACCTAAAATATCTGTGGCAATATAGATAAAATAATAACAACAGTAATTACAGTGGTCTGCTTTCAGAGGCAGGAATCAAATAATTCACTTTGAATGGGTACATACTTTTGTAATCCTCAAAAATAATCTTTCTCAGATAGAAATATAACCACAAAGCATCCAAAAATATACAGCAAAGCATTACTTTGGATGAAGGATTTTTGACAAGTCACAAAATATCTCTAAATTCCCTTGAAAGGAAGGGACAGTGAAGAACAAAATAACATATTTTGATGAACTAAAATTATTCACAATACCAAAATCTTTCCAAGTTTTAAAGAAGAAAACAAATCTATTCTCACAGACACTATGCAAAATATAATTGTTTGAAACACTGCAAAATAATCACAGCAGAAATATGAAAAAGGAGTAACAAAGATATATATTTTTGTTACATCAAATATCACAGGACAGACAAAAATGACACTGACTACTGGTATGGCTCCATGGAAATCATAATCTTTATTTTTGACAAAACTTATGTGTATTCTATCTGTAAAATTTATAAATAGCCACAGCATTAAAAGAACTCCAAGGGAGGGGGGGAAATATTTAGGAGCATACACTCTACTTCATGCCAGCTTTAAAAAGGAATATTTAAAAAGACTTATCCAACTGCTTAATCAAGTGGTTCAGTTGGATGGTCAAGGACTGTGAACAATGGTGGTTGAGCTGATGCAATTCTCTAGTAAGTCAAGGGCTGGATGCTACATCACGATGCTATCACATGCTGGGACTACAGAGCTGCACTGCTCCAGGGAGGGTTCTGGGACTCATCAGGCAGGCAGAGCTCTTGTGAGCTCCTTGGTGGAACAGGGGAGTGTGGCTGATGGTGAAGCACTGGTACAGGATGCCCAGATTGGTGGTGAGTGCCCCATCCCTGGAAACATCCAAGGTCAGGCTGAACAGGACTCTGAGAAACCTGATCAAGCACAAGGTGTCTCTGTTCATTGCAGAAGTTTGGACCGGGTGACCTTCAAAGTTCCTTTCCAACACAAACTTGTATGATTTTAGTGCACGGTGTGTCTGTAGGACATGGCACCTCTGCCAGCCAGCCCTGACAGGAACAGATCAGAGCAGACAGAGCAGTACCCCTGCAGCCTCTGCAGGGCTGGTGCATGGCTCATCTGCTGGCAAAACCTGCCTGCTGGCTGCACAGGACAGGACAGGACAGGACAGGCTGGGGATGGGTCACCACGGGGTCAGAGTCGAGAGTGCCCAGCGTCCCCCTTGGGCCTGGCTCACAGACACGGGCGTGCAGGCCCAGCACACTAAACCTACGTGTGAATGCAAAGCTGAGGGTCAAATCCCAAAGTCCTTACACAGTCAAAATGTCCATTGAAATCAATCTCATTCATTCCCAGAGTGGTGAAATGACCCGTGCATGCAGAGAGGGTGGCAATAAGTGTATCCATTGTCCTAGAGCTGGTGGAAGCTGGTTCTGCCTTGGATTCTGGCACAACTCATAGCATTTGACGACCAGCCATGGAGCACATGTTAGAAAACACAGTATTTTCTCCACTCAGAGTTGCAGAAAAGGTATGAGAGGGTATGCTAAATGACACTATAGAACAGAAGAGTCACAGGGAAACCATGAATTTGGCTCTCAAGGAGCAGCTTCTGCATGAGAGCTGGAGGGGAGGAACTCCAGGACCTGGCCTGGAAGATGCTGTATCAATGCTGCCTTTTTGAACTATTACAGGTTACTGTGGTCAGCTCCTGATGAGAGGATCATGGAAAATTGCCATCAGGTTGTACTTTCCTTTTTTTTCTTCAGGGATCCCTTCAGTTTCCGCCACAGACTGTCCTTCCTCTTCATCTTCTTCTCTATCATGGACAGTGAGGACTCTTTCCTTCGAATTTCCCTCACTAACCCGTGAAAGACATCATCAATGTAGAAGCGGAGTGCAGCTGAAGTCTCAAAAAAGGAGCAGGAATATTCTCTGGCTAAGCTCATTCCTTCCTCAGTTGAGACCTACAAAAAAGAAAAAATTCCATAAATATTGCCTAATGCACAAAACATTAATCAACATGAAAACATAACAATACATATAGTCTGACTTCTTAGATGCTGCAAATCACTGACCAGGAAAATAATCTGACAGCATCCAACAGATAAGATTCAAGGGTGAAAGGATCAGGCTGAATTCATGAAGTATTTGAACAGAGCAGACTGAGCAATATTCATTTGCTCAGGTATATTATATCCCTAATTCTGATGCATCAATTTTTCCATGTATTTCCTCTCTTTAGCACAGTAATCCTTCGCTTTGACAGTGCTGGTTCTTTTATTCTATAGGCTGGAATGAATGACTAGAAAGACTTACACAGAATTAAGGCCCTGGAAAATCCTTGTTGAGCATTAACCTAATCCTGGAGGCAACTTGACTCTTTAAGCACACCAGCTTTCATACCCTAAAATTTTTCAGTCACATTAATTTCTGAGCATGCCTTGGAGTGTTTTGGTCTTTGCAGGCCTGTAATCCTATCACTGAGCTCACACCTGAGCTCTATGAAGATCCAAAATCTATTTGTTTTTCAGCTCATCTTCCCTAAGTGGCCTTGTACTGTTCTTGTAGAATGTGTGGGAAATATTATGTGTTTTGAGGAACTGTGTGAAACAAGACAGCTCTTTTCACTGACTTCTGGAGCAGGGATCATTCTTCTGAAATGTCCAATTGGCTATCTCTTTTCATTTGACCTGCCAGCCTGCTAAATGGAAAGGTGCTCAGCATGCTGATTAATGTGTGCATCAAACAGGACTTAAATGTTTATCATAAGGGCTGCCACTGCCTGCCACTTAAGGAACTTTTTATACTCTGAGAGGTCATCCAAAAACATGCAGGAAGTCCACAGCAAAACACAGAGCAAACCCTGTGAGATTCTAAATGTTAACCCAGCTTCCCAGACAATAGACTGTCCTTTCTTTTCAGTATTTGGACATAAATCTGAATAAATGAATTGTATGAATCGCATGTATGGTGTATATTCAAATTCTGGGTCAGAAATTCCAGGCTTTGTTTTTATTTAATTTGCATATCATGATTTATTCAAGTCACTTTCCAAACATCCTTATGAAAAGACAAAACAGTACCTTGAGATGGCCTTGTGAAAGGCTACATAATAGGCTACGAAAAATCTCAATTGTTACTGTCTACCACAAGACTTGTCTTGGTGCTTTGTTTTTGTTGTTTTTTTATTTTATTTTCTGATTTCTAGCTTAATGCACCAAAAATGCCATTTATCTTTATTAGGGAAATAAAGCCCTGTGACTCAAAATACAAGCACACTCTCTCATACCTACCATAAAGAAAATGCCCTTTATGATTAAATTATGACACCACATCATTGCATTTATTCCAACTATCTGTAAGGCTGGATACGGTGAGAAACAGGATTTGGGATGAAACAGAAAATAGGATCATTCCAGCCTGGAGGTAAATCTGCACTGAGCAATGTATAATACAGCCCTCAGATTTCCTCACCATCACCTTTGCATTGAGTCACAAACTTTGTAGCATTTGCACTGGCCAGGCCTCAATGCACCAGGTATAATCTTAATTTAATTAAGAATATTGTGAGGGTAAGCAGGAAGGTTGTATGCCAACCTGAATAATACTTCCTGACACAATGAAAGATGGTTACCACTTTCCAAGCGCTGTAATTGCCAACCTTTTACAAAAAGATATGGATAGCAATATGGTCCTTGTTTTTCTCTGGGCAGCTGTGTAAGCAAAATGCATGATTCAATGTGTCTATTGGGCACCATTGAGAAATTGATTGTCTGGATAGAAGATTATTTTGGTTTATTTTGGACTTTATAATGATGTGGTTTTTTTCCTCGTTATGCCTTGTTTGAGCTGAAGGAGGAATTTATTTTTTTTTATTTTGTTGAAGATGTTGCAGTTCTAAACAAATGGTTGCACAGAGATGCAGATTCAATAAACATTTCATACATTCATTATCTTAAAGGAAGAAAAAAGCCACATGAACCGAAATATCCTTATGTTAAATAATGGCAAGGTCCTAAATATAATTAGAACGTAAGAGCAATAACACTCAAATATAAAAATTTCCCATTCTTTTTCTAAATGAATTTCTAGTCTTTACCCCATTTTGCTCCTCTTTTGTTCCACTTTTTCTTTCTTTTCTGTTTTTTTTCTTTTTTTTTTTTCTTAGGACTAAAAATATGTTTTCACCATCCGAGAAGGAAGAATACCTGCAGGGGAAACATGCTATGATCTGTAATGAAACAAGACTGCTAAGACCTGTGAGAAATGGAGAATACTCAGGAGAATTAAATAATGCAGAAAAACTTCCTCCCAATATCATTGTGGCTGGAGGTTAGAAACTTGGTCAAATTTGGCTAGGTTTCTTTAAAAAGTAAGAAAAGTTTGGATTTAAACTCCAGTTTCCTACCAAATTATAGAGACAACATTGAAGTTATTAATGGTGAGAGTTCATTCCAAAGCATGGTATTTTTCTTAAATCTTGCCCTCAGGAACTGATTAACTGCTTCGGTGAAATTTTAAAAGCTAATTCAGCATGAGGAGGACACCTGGCACAAACAATTTCAGGATGATTAGCTAATTTTTTTCAGCTTCAAGGCTGAAAACATAATTTTTTTAAATATAACATTGCAATAATTATCATTACTGCTTCTAGCACCAATGAATATAGCTATAGTAATTTAACTAAGCTGCTTACTGAAGAATCTGTAAATATAAAGAGGTGTCTAGAGAAAAAAAAATCTCATTTTTCTCTCGGTTCACCATTCGGTCAAGGGGCTAGACATCTATGGAATGAGAAACAAGGGATAAAGCCTGATGAGGTGACTGAGGCCCACATAATTCCAGGGATTTAGCCTGTTCCCACCTTATTGCCAGAAGAGAAACTATATCACAGAAATCCATTCAAGATGTGCACAGCCCAGGGACTTGTTGACAAATTGCAACTTCCATGGGTCTGTATCAGTGGAAGATATGATCTGTCAGCATGACATGGACAGACAGGTCAGGGAGAGAGGCCATTCTATTGAATATATATCTGGGAAGCAGAGTTTTATATCTCATCCTTAGAGTGACCCTTCTTGATTGAATCTGGCATTGTTTCCAAGAGCATAATTCTGGTCATATTGATTCCAACTTAGCTCATTTCTGTGTTGGTAAACCTCAAGAAGGGGATGAAGGTGAGAGATAGGTGTAGTGAACGTAATGAAAACTGAAAATTTCAGACCTGACAGAAGTTTCCTGAGTTTGGTTCAAACTTTTAAAAACTGTGGTTGTGTGGGTGAGGTTTTGATTAGGATTTACAGAAGGACTTGAAGCTTTCAGTATGAGCAATGAGCAGCGAGATCTCCCAGATCCATAAAATGGGAATGAATCCTCATAGATATTATGTGTCAGTGGCTGGAAAAGTCTTCTTTTTTAAATTACAGGATTCTGAGTGCCCATTCCTGAGAGCACATGTGGGTTGAGAGGGAAGATATACCTGTGACAGCATAAAACTGAATCTTGACTAGAAAAGATATACTTGTTCCAACAGCACGTGACCAACACATGGGACTGTAGGCTGAAATGGGAATTTCCCATCTCTGCATAGCTGAGAGCAGCTAGAACACCGCCCAGCTTCCTCCTGAGGGGAAGCGTTCACTGGCTACAAACCTCATTATACAGCATTAGGATTCTGCTTGTGGCTTTTGCAAACCTCCCCTGGAAAATTACAAGTGAGATTAAATGCAACGCTGACAGCCTGCGGAAGCTGTGATGGATGAGCTGCCATCTTTATGACAGCCAGTTCCCCACTGAGGTCAGCTCCTGCACAAAACCACCTGAGCTGGGTGGTGGGTGGGGAGGTGCTGGCAATCACTGGCCCCCATGGGCAGATATAAAAAATACCTGACTGCCAGGATCTGAGATGGAAAATGCACAGAAACTAAACAGATCAATTGTCAGCCTCTGCCCTTGGACTGTCATTTGCTGGGAAATCTCCATCAGGATTAGATTATTTTGTGTTCAGCTTTGTTACCTCCATTGGTCATGGCAGCACCAGAAGGATCCCAAAGAAGGTTTCACTGATGGAGATTTTACTATCAGAGCCAACAGCTTGACTCTGGGTGTGTTAGTGGGGGTCTTCAGGCAGGGAAGCAATGCATTTCCACTTGTGCATCACATCTCTACTACAACATGGTCAATTTCAGATGACTTTTGCAGTTTTCCCCTCATAATTGGGACCTCCAGATAGCAATGAAGAAATCTGGAGGCTGCAGGGAGAGCGCAAAACGTTGCAAGGACTCACCTAAATTTTTGTTACAGACTTCTACCCTGATAGTCAACATATAACTCAGTTATGTAATTCTGGATAATTATAGATCCAAAAACCTTGTTCTGTGAGTTGTTTTCTTCCTCTGTAGGCACATGGTCTAGATCAGAGACAGAAGGGTACACATGTTACTAAACAGAGTGCTCATCTAAAAACCACTGAGGGGAATAGGAGGAATTTCTGTTGGTTTTGATCATGATTTGCATTTTTGACAGGCAATAATTTATGAGAGTTATAATGAAGAGATACTGAACAGGGAGGGCAACAGTATATTGAGTAGCCTTGTTTGCACTAGTAAGCAGTAAATAATAAAAGGAACAGGAAAAGCCAACAGTAACAGGAAGAGGAAGAGGAAGAGGAAGAGGAAGAGGAAGAGGAAGAGGAAGAGGAAGAGGAAGAGGAAGAGGAAGAGGAAGAGGAAGAGGAAGAGGAAGAGGAAGAGGAAGAGTAATGTCCCAGAAAGATTGGCATCCTTTCCCTTTATGTCTGGTGGATTGTTTTTCTATTTCTTAATAAGTCGTATTCCAGAAAAGAAGAACCAGGTGTCAAGTTTTTTATTAACACCACAGTTTAGAGATAGTCAGGCAACTAGGAAGAGTCCACACATATGTTTGGGTCCCTCCCCATCACAGCCCATTCCATTGGCATATGAGGACAAATAAAATAAGCATTTGGTATGGTTGAAAACCCATAATATATTAGAAGAAAGAGCTGTGGAGGTCAGAAGTATTCCCATTTTTCTGTCTGTATTAAGTAACTTTGCCAAAAGCAAAAAAAATGTGATCTTATGAGTCTAGAAAAAGAATTTCACCCTGGACAACAAAATGGAAAAGAATTGGTGTTGACTGACATGAGCAGTGATTTTTTAAATACTAACACTGACCACCAATTTTACGCTTAAGACACTCATACAGAACAACTGTGAGTTATAATTATATAAACAAAAAATGATTGGAAACAAACCTCTAATATTGGTAATTTTATCTGTTAAAGCAACAGTGCCAAACCCACCACTAATCCAAGTTCTGAAGTGACACATCTATGTGTCTTTTGAACATTTACAGGACTCCATTACTATCCTGGGAAACCTGTTCCTAATGCCTGACCACCCTTTCAGTGAAGACATTTTTACTAATATCTAATCCAAGCATTCCCTGGTCAACTTAAGGCCTTTTTCTCCCATCCTACTCCTTGTTGCCTGAAACAGGGAAAATTCTTCACTTCAATGGATAGGACTGTGCCCAGCAAAGGCTGAGCTGGCTGCTCCTGTATTGCCACCTGCCTTTCTTACAGACAAAGGCATCCACTGTAAATATTTGAATTGTGTTTTGAGAAACATGCAGCTCAAACCAGTAACCAAAGACCAGATCCATTTTATCTACATCATTTTTGACAGTTCTTTTTTCCCTTGGACAAGTGTTGTATGAAGAGGCATGGTGGCAGAGATTTCCTACATGCTAGTACAGGGATCTTTCTAAGTGTGAAATGCTATTGTTCAGGTCAAAGCTCAAACACTTGCCTATTACAGCAGTGGCTGGAGTTGAAAATATAACCAGAAACATAAAAAATCCAAGAAAAATCAATCTTTCTGTCTTCTTCAGACGAGCAGTGCTGTTGTTATTTGTTCACATAAAACATATCATGGAATATCTTTTTCAAAGGAAATGAAAAAAGTGTTCCAAGGCATTTTACACTTCTTTTTTTTTCAGATCCTTGCACTTATAAACTGCCTATCATATTCTTGCCACTGAGCAATGATGTTTCTGAAAGAAAGGGAAAAACCAAGATCAATTCAAAATCAATTTAGTTTGAAAAAAATGTTGAAGACTAGAGTTTGTGTGGAACCAGCGTGACCTTTTGTGGCCAGATATTCAATATGACTATGTTTCAGGTCTGAACAAGTGCACAGCAAATGCAAAAATTAAACAGAAATCCTTGTCATTAAAACCTCCTGTTTCTATCTCCCTCAATGTCAAACATTCTGCTTTCTTGCAGAATTTTAACTTAAAAGTGAATTACTGCTTAAAAGTATAACACTGAAACTTTTTCTTCTGAAAACATAAACACTAAAACCTTTAAATACGCTCCCAGTCCCAAATGTAAATGCTGCAGTTAACCATTTGATTTGGCCAGGGTTCCACTGGAGTTCACAACTAGTTTCCTCTGTCACAAAAGAACATTTTTCATTTAAAACAAGTGCACCTTACTTTTTCCCCTCAGTCCCTGGGTAAGCAATCCTCTTTTCAGGAGTCTGCACAGTTAATGAGTAACACGGTACAGAAACCTGAATGGAGAATTTAATGTCAACACCATTATTCTTAAATCCATTTGGAAATCTTCAGAAGTAGTTAGAGAAAACTCAGTCTAACTTCATGGCAGGCAATTCTGCAGGCTCAGCTTTGATGACATTCGAGACTATGAGCTCACAGAATTAATTATTATTGTGAAAGTGTTGCAATTAGTTCTGTTCCCCCCTCTTCCTCTCTAGAGTGACATCGTGTAGGAGTTTTCCATGTTTTCCTTTTGGTCTTATCACTCTGCAACACCTTTTTTTTTGCTGTTTTCATACAAAAGCATTTTTGCTGACCAGAATGGGGTCTAGCTTGGATGGCTAGGGATGTGAGCAGGATTAGCAGACTGGGCCAAGGAGAAGATGAAGTTTTTGTGTGAACTTGTGCCCTGAAGAGCCTGGATGACACGGAAACAGCACATGGCCTAGCAATGCACATTTCATCCTCAGCTTCTCCAATTTCTGAAGAAATTCACATTACAGAGTCCCAGATATTCCTTCCCTTTCCCTTGTAACTTGGACTTGTTTTAGAGAGGAAGGAATGGACAGGAAGGAAAACACAGCTTTAGCAGTGTGGAAAATAAGAGAATTGCCCAGCTCTTCAGTAATGAAATTTGTGCATTGCTTTTAGTGGATGGAGGGTGGAGAGTGTGGGGGTATAAAATTAAGTGGTCATTTTTCTAAAGGAAAGCCACTGAAGAGTCTTGACAAAAAATAATTGTTTTAGATAAAATTGAGAGATTGATCTGTTCTAAATAATGTACTTCTCACCTGGCTAGTCACAAAGGTGTGACCTGAAACACTACTTAAAGTCTGTTCTGAGCATGGAAGAAACATGGTTTTTTTTGAGCCAAGGGAACTGCAAATTTGTGTGGATTTTGAAAGAAATCTGATGAAGCATCCCCGAACACTTGTTCTTATGCAATTCACTATTGACCCTTGTTAGATTAGACTGACACTTTCTCTGCTATAGTAATTTCTACACTCTTGCAAGAAAATTCTAAGCTAAACTGGCTGTTTTCTTTAAATATATCTCTCATGCATTTTCATACATAAAAGATTCTAGATTCAATTTGCACTTCAATAATTTCTGCAGATTTTTAGCATCTTTTATGATGAAGATTATTAATATCTGTCTAGTCTTTCTCCTATTTTTGAAATTTTTATTATTTTTTCACCTTTTGGATCCAGAATATTCTTGTGACATTGGAGTTATTCCCCCAGGTTATTTCATTCCTGCTTCAGGCAAATGTTTGAAACAAAGATAAACATCCTTCATGCAGTTGCTTAGCTGCAAAGCTAGCGAAGCACATGTTTTGGTCTGTTATTTCCAGTTTGTGACAATGCTATTCCATTATTTCACAGATACAATGCTAAATAACTGAATCAACATCTCATTTCATGCAAGAATCACTACAGAATCAGGGTGCTGTCTGCAGGTTAGACTTTGAAGTTGTTCTTCTCTACTACAGACTGTACTCCTTTGACTTTATCTTGTCAAAAGCATGACTGATGAGTGGGTTAAAGCATCTTTACATCAGGAAGTGTTTCTAAAGAGATGGCCTCAGGATCTGACTGAATTGGATACTCAAAGCCACATGGTCCTGCATCAGTCAGCAATAGCTCTGGGTCTAATTTGAAGAGAATGTGGAAGTGTTAAATCCTTAGCATCTGTCTTCAAGATGAATAAGTTCAGGTCAATTGCTCAAAGCATTTTTCAGAGATCTGACAATTTTCTAAATTGTCCATCATCTTTAAAGGTTCTTTGATTGCAATGCTCAGCTGAAGACGTAGATGGCCATAAGACGGTTGCAAAAAGAAGACATTTGTGCATCAGTTTCACATGGACATGCACTATTTTTTATCAGGGAAAAAAAAATCTAGGAATTGCAGGGCTATTTTCACAAGAAAGGAACTTTTTTTTCTTTTTTTTTTTTAAAGCAAGAACAAATAAATCAATTATCATCTGCTAACAGCAGATGGTCGTTTTAAAAAATTTCAGGAGCTGCAAATGTATATTTTAGACTTCTTTTTAAGCAAATAGAAAATTAGTGGCATTCAGAATTTATTTTAACACTGTTAGTGGTTTCTATTGCTTTATGAGCACAAGTTGGGTATCAGTCCAATAGATACAGCCTCCATATCTTTTATCTATCTGTAAACTCGTGTAAGGTATTTCAGTGAGGTGTTTGGCATTAAATTTCCACTCAACTTCAGTTCTTCATCAGGACACAGGCACAAAGCTCACTGGGGACTGAGTAAATAAACTTAATTCCTGATAATCTTTGCAAATCTCCCTGGTATTGTATTACTTTGCTCTAGCAGCAATATTTTGTTCTGCAAACTCAATTGACATGAAAAGGTAAGAGAATAAAGAAGGAGCCAGTAAGAAGGGAAAATCAGGAGTCTGCTTTCAGTATTCTATTTTCCTCAGTTGTCTACTGAAGACTGAGAAATGTGATTCAAGAAATTTGAAGGAAACCAGAACGAAATCTGGAGACCTAAATCCTGAAGGAAGAGGCAGAAATAGGTGTATACTTATTTGTGCATGTTTATACATAAGACCGCAAAAAAGAACTCTAAATTAAGGAAAAGAAATCACCCCACAACCAAAGTATTAGTGATTTATAGAAGAATAATATTTTGAGACAAAGTAGCCAAAGCTTGTGTTCAGCTAAATGCCTTGTTTTTAGACACACGGACAGACTACTGGAATTAAGTTCTGAAAATTCCCTTTTGCTTCAGCTGAATATGAGCTTCCAACACTGGAATAAAAGGGTCACAAAAAATATGCAGTAAAGAGTTTTGTTTAGAGCAATGTGTCCTAGCAGCACACATTGCTTCCCATCACTCTTGAGTGCAGCACACATATATTCTGGTAACAGTTTTCCCATCTAAGCATACTCCCACATCTAGACTGCAGGCAGACAGGGAATACCATCTGAAGTTTCTGGCAGTGGAAAGAAAATTGTAAGAAACTCTCTTCCTTGCTTTCATTTCCATGCAGTTGTAGTCTGCTGGGATTCAGGGATTCTGTCCAGGCTGCTGAAGTAAGTGTTTGACAAAAGGGAGGCAGAGAAAGAATTTCTAAGAGATTTATAAATATTTGGACTGCAATTGAAGTTGTTGTTTTTTTTTCAGAACTCTTTTACTGAAGCAAGCACATGCTGAAATATATGAGGTATCAAAGTGTCTTGTGCATAGTCCACAGATAATATTTCACTCTTCCATGTTTTACTTGAGTTGCTTTTTAAAGAAAAAAGTTAATCAATGCAATGAGATGAGGATTTACGTGAGTTTCTTTTAAAATAAAAAGTTACTGGATGCAATGAGAGGGGATTGAGTTGCCAGAAAATGGCACTGGTGAATCATTGTGGTTCTTTGTCTTGGAAATTGTAATTACTTTTGAGGGTTTAGTAATTTTGAAGTTTATTAGTAAGGTCTGCCAAACAATCTCATTAGAGGAAATATTGCAGAATATCTTTATTAAACTAAATGGCATTGATCTTCCTCATGTCAATATTAATTCAGGGAAAATTTTACACTTTTGCAGAATATGAATTGATTGAAAAAAATATGAAAGCTTTATGGAGCCTTTGGTTTTCAGCTTCTTCCTAGTGTGATGAAAGGAGAGCTTCATGGAAGAGCAGAGTGGATTTTTGTGGTCAAAGGAACATTTGAAGCAAGAGACCCCTGACACAGGGACGTCAAACCAGGAATGACAGCTGAATAAGGAGCATTAAGTTCCATCATGAAATGTGACCTGCCATGTAGACAGTGCATAACAAAATCTTGAGTCTGAAGAACTGCATATGAAGGGGATAACAATGACAAATGAACATGCAGAGGGAGAAAAATTAAAAATCTTAATTGGCCGGTGGGTAGGAAGAGTGTAAAACCACATTTAGCTAATTAGACATAATAAATTATCTTATTGCCTGCTAACCTTGCTCAAATTACTTCACTTTTGAGGCAGATCATGGACTTGGGTGGTTTCCGTGGTAACTTGTTCACGTATCTGTGGTTGACTTGTCCTGCTGGCAAGCCCCCTGTTAGAGGGCACTTTTATGGATAACCCTTCTGTGGTTCCTGCCCATGGGTTTTGATTTGTAATGATTGAGAACCCTAAAGTAGCCAAAGTGGCAGCTAAAAGCTGGCAGAATCTTAACTTTGTGCAATATAGCACCAAACTTTCTTTCTTACATCCCCAAGAGGTGTTGGATTCTTTACTAGAAACTTTAGCAATGGTGATGCTTGAGGGTTAATGAGCAGAGATATTTTTTCCTAGAATTTTATTTTTTTTGCTGAATCCAAACCAAGAATTCTTCTTATTATTTATCGCCTCAAAGAAAGGATATAATAAACAAAGAGAGAAGCAGAAGAGGGAAGGTTAAAGGATGGTGGCAGGGAGGAAGACAGATTACATCTTTATTATACTAGCTTGAGGGTAGAATGAGAAAATAGAGTCTTAACAAACAAAATGGAAGAAACTCCTTGCTAGAAACATCTGTTTATCTCTTCTATCCATGATGTATCCTTCCAATTATGCAGATACTCTTGACATATAAAAGCTACTATGTTAGTACACCCTGTGAGCCCAAATTGTGATTATAACTAATAAACTCATATTCTTACCCAGAGTAACAGACTCTTCAGCCCATCACTGCTAAAGCTCTAGCTCATTCACACACCAGCAGCATGTGTGAATGTGCATTTACACACACAAACACACACAGATCACAAATACTACTGGGATCACGTTGAAATTTTGCATTATATGTGGCAGAAAATGTTGGGCTTACAGCAGACCTTTGACTTGGATTCTGACAAAACACCATTCTACAATCCCTTCAGTACTGGGAGGCATTCAGCATTAACTCCTCTACAGATTAGAAATGGTTTCTGAGATTTATTTATTTCCCATGTTTCATGCAACAGATTGATTCCAAGCCTTCAGTCTGGACAGGCTCTGGAAATGGCAGTGAGAAGGTGAAAACACCTTTCCGGATGTGAAGAAAAACATTTCAGAATGTGTAGATCCTGCAAGCTAGGATGACCTTTCTGCAAGATTTCCCTGAACTTTTTGTAAAGGAAAAAAATTGTGGGTTGTAACCAGCCAAGTGAACCACATCTTCTGCATCCCTCCACAGAGAAAAGAGTGAAAATGGAAAAAGAGGTTGAAAATGAAAGACAGATAACATAGAAGATATGATAAATACATAAATAATACTATTAAAATAATATATTAAGTTGCATATTCAAATTGTACATTAAAACATAAATAGTATTAAGAGTGGGGGAAGAAAGATATCATTTTTCAGGAGTAATTTGATCTGGCTGATTAAATATTATCAGTTATTAATCACTGATAATCTCAGTGGATCTTACATAAATTTGGAACCTGTGCTGGTTGACTTCCACACCTGAACAAGCAACACCACAGCTCAGACCGTGGAGTGGAAATCACAGAATTATCATAGAATGATCTGCGTTGGAAGGGACTGAAAAAATCATCTTGTTCCAATCCCCTGGGCAAGAAGGACAAGACACCTTCCACTAAACCAGGTTGCTCCAAGTGTGTCACACTTTTTTTGATGCAGCCCAGGACACAGCTGAGGCTTTCTGGGCTGCCAGTGCACGTGGCTGGGTCATCTGGAGCTTCTCACCAACCAACACCCCCAGTTCCCTCTCCCCAGAGCTGCTCTCAAACCACTCTCTGCTTTGTCTGTATTTCTATGCTGGATTACCCCTGGCCTTGTTGAACTCCATGAGGTTCACACAGTCCCAACCTCTCCAGTCTGTCCAGGTCCTCTCCAGTCTGTCCAGACTTCCCTCCAACATTTGACCTCACCACATGGCNGCTTCTCACCAACCAACACCCCCAGTTCCCTCTCCCCAGAGCTGCTCTCAAACCACTCTCTGCTTTGTCTGTATTTCTATGCTGGATTACCCCTGGCCTTGTTGAACTCCATGAGGTTCACACAGTCCCAACCTCTCCAGTCTGTCCAGGTCCTCTCCAGTCTGTCCAGACTTCCCTCCAACATTTGACCTCACCACATGGCTTGGTGTCATCAGCAAACTTGTGACATCCAGGTATGACAGTGACAAAAGCAGACAACAACACATTTGTTGTTTGTTGTTGTTCTTTTTGTTTTTCCTTTTTTTTTTTCAGGAAGCTTGTTTACTTTTCCCTAATGGCTGTTTTTCTCTAATTTTCTTAAATGCATAAATGAGAGTAGATTTGGGGGAATAAAATTGCTGGTGCTAAAAGCAACAGCTGGTGAAAAACATTAAGTGCTTGAAGCCTTAACAGTTACTGTCACTAGAAATTCAGGACATGTTATCACCCCATTATTTTTTCACCTGTAGAAATAAAATGAGTGTTACTAAATGGTTTGGAAAACTGCCTGTGGTAAAGTTTTGTTTTATGTGGTGAAAAGAATATTAATCAGAGGACAGGTACAATATCTTTGAGAAAAAATGTGGAAAAGTAAATGTAGACCCCATTTCAGAAAGTAGAAACAATTGCAATGGTTGACACATATTTTTCAAGATGCAATTAAATATTTTCTGCTGAAAGATGTATGGAAATAAGAGAATAATAGAATAGTTTCATATAGAAGAGAACTCTGTCAGTCACTTAAAGCAAACTCTTGCTGGTAATGGGTCAACCTGGGACAGACCATTCGTGTTCCCAAGTACTTTTTTATCTTTCTCATGCCTGGACATGGCATTTTGGGAGGGTTTGCATCATAAACATTTCTTCTGTAGGTGAAAGATATTAGAAACATTTTCCAGAATAATTGATTTAGCTCTCAACTACTTAACTCAATTAAACTGAGTGTACACTCACCAGCTGAGATCTTTCACTTGAACCTCAGTGAAGTTTCTTTCAAGGCTGCTCAAAGAATGTACATGAAAAAGTAGTGAGTCAAGATAAGCATAACAAGGGATACCTCTGTCCCAGGTAAGTAGATACAAGTGAAAGTATGTAAAAATTAAAGATTTTGGGTCACAACCTGAGTTTTTGCTGAGTTTCTGCTGGATTTCTGATTTTTATGCCTTTCTGAGTTTTTGTTTTTCTAACTACATATCAAAAACTTGATTAGGTGCTTCAAACCCTTTTTTCTGGATAGATTTTTTTTAATCAAAAAGAGTGCTAATCCAAAGTAGATCTCATATGATCAAGGAAGGCAGGCCTTGATAACACGAGAAAGATGGCCTCAAAACCTCAGACATAGAAAACAAAGTAGAAGCACTCAACTCTCCTGCCATATGGGCATGAACAAATAAAGCAAAATTACCGAAGTAAATGGAAAACAAATGGTGTTTCACCTTAGTTCAGACCTTAAAGAAATAGTCTGGCAACATGCAGTGACCCGTATCTGAGCAGGTGTTATACCTGTCCATAACCAATAAAAACAAGTAGGAATGGGGAACAGTGAAAGTAGAGCTTTGACCACAGATGGCTTAAGATGACCCAAGGGAAAATTTGTTTTGTGTCCAGAATGACTTCACCTTTTCATCATATACAGGTCTACCCACATCAAAAAGTTTGGTCTGCCCTTTTTTCCCTATGTAGATGTGACATTTATGATAATGGTTATTTTTCTCTGATGTCTCTGGTGAAAGATGAATGATTTTGATCTATATCCACTGTTCAATACTACTTTCATTCTGGAGCATACACTGAACTTTGAGCTCCATAATGTGATGGTGAGCCACATTGCAGACTGCAGAGAAGCTGTACCTATGGGGTGAGTAAATAGCTTAAATGAAAATTACACTACAGCTCATCCACAATAGGATTTAAGAGTTTTAAATCTTTTCGGTCTTCTAGGGATTAGGTGGCTGATGTTGACTCAGTTCCTTTTCAGTTACTGGTGTTCTCTGCATTTGTAAGCCATGCAGTGCTGTGAAATCAATAAGGCTACTCATAGAAAATATAAATGTTTAACCCTGTTCATCACTTGTATGAGTTTTCTTGTCTTGCTAAGGATTCTTTTAGTTGCCTTAGTGCAGCCCAAAAAGAATTTTTTGGAGCTAGTTGTCAGCTGGCTGTTGAATGCACAAACAGGAAACTGAGAGAAGAATATCAGTGACATTCTTCGAGGAGAGGAGACTCGAGGAGACTCGAGGAGAGGAGACTCGAGGAGAGGAGACTCGAGGAGAGGAGAGGAGAGGAGAGGAGAGGAGAGGAGAGGAGAGGAGACGAGAGGAGAGGA